>PEDP01000572.1:0-21535 GCA_002918395.1 Erysiphe pulchra | reverse complement strand
GGATAAATTTGGTATAACAAAAGGCAAACATAAAGAAAAATATATCCCGATTGCAGACTACGAACAATTAAGGTTTGGAACTGATGATGATGAGCGAATAGACGCGATAGAGTATTCGCAAGCTATTGGAAGCCTGATGTATGCTATGGTCCTCACAAGACCAGATATAGCCTTCGTTTTGGGTAGATTATCCCAGTTTATGAAAGACCCTGTTACATTTCATGCTCATGCTCTCAAAAATCTCATGCGATACCTAAGATCCAGTGTTAAGCAAAGACTTAGATTCGGACCAGGAGGAAATCAAAATGATAGATTTGCAATATACACAGATGCAGACTGGGCTAGTGATAGGTCAGATCGGAAAAGCATCTCAGGGGGAGTCGGAATGTTTTACGGTGGCCCATTTTCATGGGCATCAAGGAAGCAACCATCTGTTTCTACATCTAGCACTGAGTCTGAGTATATCTCCCAGGCTATGTATGCAAAGCAGGGACAGTGGACAGCTCAGATATTTAGGGATATAATGCTGCCAGAATACATTGGACCAAATAAGAAAACAGTTCAAATGTTTGGAGACAATCAGGGGGCAATTGCACTTGTCAAGAATCCTCACCTCCACGAACGGTCTAAGCACATCGATGTGAGTCACCATTTCATCCGAGACCTTGCTGAAAAAGAAAAGCTCAAGGTTGATTACATTCCAACAGCAGAAATGATTGCAGATGGAATGACAAAACCGTTGGCAAAAGTTTCCTTCCTCAGATTCAAAAAGCAATTAGGACTAGTCATCACTTGTGATACTTCTACTCGCTTTGAGGGGGAGTGTTGAGAAACGGGGTTTAAGGCAGAGCGAGTATATCACGTGATATTCGTGTAATGTGGCACGGTCTAGTCGCGTGATCAATACCGCGTGTTTTATCCTATGTAAATAGTAAATAGTAAAATAGATGTAGTTCTTGTAAGATAATATAACATAATTTCAACAAATGTCTTTATGAGCAAAACTGAGACCTCAACCCCTGGATGAACTCGTTAAACACTTTGTCTCAATAACTATCAATGAGTTTCGCGATGATGAGCATTTTTAATTAGATCCATTGAAGAATTTTTTATTAAAGCAATATCTTCTCAACCAATTTACCGCGCACGCACTAAGTTTATAAGTACCATTGGATGATGTCAATATTGTTCATAAAAATTATTGTTCAAATCACCGATTTGGTCCAAATTTATTTCACTATATTCTAATAGTAGAGACAAAAGCAACTAGTTAATTAACTGCTGGTATCTGTCATTATAAGGAATTTGAATTCCTATTTGTCACCCGCAAACTTGACATGTCTCACAGCATCTATGTAAAATTCGACAATGGTGGCGAATTGTCTGTAAAATTAATCTCTATCTTTATATCAATTAGATTTTGAACCTTATATTCCGCGACACTTTTCAACAAAGACGTTGTCAGAACGTGAATAGTCGCAAGGTTGCTTAAGATCCGATACTTTTCGAGAGCTAGATTTATTGTAGCTCTGAAATTCGTGCACGAAATACTCATGAAGAGATCCACTAATGTTTTCATCATCGTAGTCACTCATCCAATTGAAAGGATATTCGGATTTTTGTTGAGTTGAAGCCTTGTTGACCTCCTCGATAGTCTCACAGGACAAAATCTCCCGTTTCTTGAGTATTGGGCAGTTGAGCCATGTCATTTTTTTCATCGAAGTCCTATCTGTGTCCAAAGATCATTTTGGAGACAATGCCACGAAAAGTCCTCGGTTAGTAACCTCCAGGAGACTGGATCCTACCTGAGTTGGAGGGCTAAGTGCGATTTGTTACAACAACACAAAGCGTATTCGAAAGCAAATGAGAAGTTTCCATCGCAATTTTCAATATTAAATTCACTTCATAATTTTAACTTTTTGTCTAGCAATATTACAAAGCTTGTGGTGTAACCTAGTAATGATCTAGACTTTGATTGAGCATAAAATCGACCGGCAATCTATTCCCAAGTGACCCGATCACATTTCGAGTCAACTAACGAGGAATCTTTTAGCTAATGATATGTAACTGCTGAAGCCATATCAACTTTATCTGATTCCAGTCAAGAAGAAATAAAGAAGTGTGAACGTCAAACTCTTAGTTCTTTCCATTTGAGTCTGCTAGGGGTCAAGTAGCAGTTGGAAAACGCTTCTTTTTTGACAACTAGGATGAAAATTTCATGGTTAATTCTCTAAGAAATATTGGATTACTTGGATCTGTTAAAGTTAATACGATAGAGGAATGCTTAATTCTTAAAGAACTAGGTAGTTGAGATATTTATATCATCATCAGGATGATTGTTGAAGTAGTCGTCTTGAACGAGATCATGGCCTTCATGCCTGGCAAGGTAAATTGCAAAACTGCTTGGATCTTTGCCCGTAAATTCGTTTGTTGTGACAAACTGTGATTAAGTTTTACGCCGTTCTTGAGGGTATTTTGTTGACTAACTCACGATTGTAGACAATGCATTTCTTTCTCCACTGACAACGAATGTTGGTACGCGACAGGTTGCGGTTATTAGTAGATTTAAGTTTAGATGTCTGTCTTCGTAAAGAATCTTTTCGCTAAAATGGTAGCGTCAATCAGTATAAAAATTACTAACTTGTTAAAAATGAAACCCCGTAGGATGTAATGATCACATAAAAGAGTTACACTAAAGTAGAAGATATCTAACTTCTGTATATTAAACTTAACTAAAAAGGAAAAAAATGTCTTCACTACATCAAGCACAAAGATTCATAGCTACTTATCCTGTGCGTGAGCCTGTGTTTACAAGTAAGAATAAAATCGCATGAACATGAGCCTAAGCAATAACGACACTGACAATAACAACAATGACAACAATCTTATAGAACAGGGTATCTTAATTTAAATCCTTCAAACTCCTGAAAGATAAATATCAAAATAATATCCAGTAGGATTTGTTTACTTCCATATCGTCCGTTACTCGGCAATCCGGTAATTCACTATTTGATAACCCTGTTCAGTAACGCGAAATTGACGTGTTACATTATTTTCATAATCGGCCCTTGTAAAAAAATTTGCAGGACACCTCTCGGCTAAGGTATATCTTTATAGATGAAAGTAGATCAGAGTGCTTCACATTCCAGGGCAAGTTCAAATAGAGCCATTTCTAATTCGGGGGCATCACAGCAGGCATAAATTACTGCACTACGTAGGTATTTTTTAATAGTATGAACTGTGCCAAGCGCTCTTTGACAGAGTCGTAGTTTAAGAAGTGTCATTTGCAAAACTTCATGAGTTCTGGGTATTATTTTCTTCAGACATTTTTTTTTCGTGAAGTATTAATCATAGGATGAATAAAAATATGTGAAATCAAGGAAAACCAATGTCTGTAGAGGGAAAATGACGGGTTTTTAAAAGACTCTATGATAATACATATGTTATCATCGCGTGAAGGACGCAAATCGTAAAGGTTGAATTGGTCCGAAAGCTAGAAACTCTGAATCGCTAGACAGGAACCTCTTGGGACAACGGTTTCGACTGTTATTGTATATTTGTAGAAGTCAGCTTGCCAGAGGCTTTTAGTCGCTGGGTAGGGACTAATTAAAGACAATCGTGACAACCTCAATTGGCACACTGTTCCGAATGAGCAAGTCAAGCCGGGTCAATTGTAGTAGTATCACTTCCGACCTTGCTGGTCTGTAATTGCTGGGATATATAACTTGCCAAGCAACTACCGATCAGTTTTGGCTGAGTTAGATAACGTACAAGACAGGAGATGAAAATATGATTCAATACAAAACGATGATGTTTTCGTTGTTAATCCTATCATTAATCAAATGGTCAGGCGAGCAACTTCATAATGATATCGCGTTTATCGTTTATCTTGTGACGTAACGGAACAACTATCACCCGCGATTATTAGCATAGTAGGATTGTGAAGTACAGATACAAGTTACATTTCATTTCTACATAAAACAGACAAAAGTTCTGATCGATAAGTTTTCTAAAAAATTAAAAAATTAAGAAAAATTAACAATTTCTTTACCCTTCTTTCTTTCTTCCTCTACTCCTATCGACGCCTAATTAACAAGTAATCTCATTCATGGCTTCCATGGCAGCGATCGGAGTAGGAGTAGCAGTCGCGGCATTTCTTGTAAGCTGAAATAGACTTTTTCCCCTGTTTATTCAATAGAGGCTAGAGAGGGGAGGGAGGGAGAGATAAAGAAAAATAAATAATAGAGAGTATACATAAAAAAGGAGATGTCATTAATTGGTGGTAACTTTTTTTCACAAATTATATACAGGGACGAGCTGGTTTGCTAGCAATAAGACGATCTCGTGCAGTGGAATTTGGTGGTGCCATGGGAAAAGCATATTACAAAGGTGGTTTTGAGCCAAGAATGACGAGAAGAGAAGCGGCTCTTATTTTGCAGTTGAGGTGAGGAAATTACTAAAATCTATTATTTTTATTTTTTTAAATAGTATTGTATTTTTATTATTACTTTTTTCAACTGCAGTTAAGCTGATCCGCTAAAAATATGTGTTTAGTGAAAGACAACTCACCAAAGAACGGATAAGAAAGAGTCATCGCACGTTAATGATGTTAAACCATCCAGACAGAGGTGGTAGTCCATATCTTGCTACGAAGGTTAATGAGGCTAAAGAATTCCTGGATAAAAACAGTTAAGAAAAGTTTTCTTTGGGAGTGAAGTGGACCTTACACGTACAAAATTATTAAGAACTTAGCATCGGTGTTAATGGAGTTTTGTTAATTTAATATAATAAAATTCTTCAATTCACTCTAAGAATTTCCAAAAATTTCACAGTCTTCTACATCATACGTAAAATTAGTTCTATAATGAATGCGGGATAGACACCAGTTCAAAACATACTATGTAAAGTAGATTATGCAGTAGTGAAGTTTTAACAAATCTTCTTCTAAATATGTTGAAAAGACTGCAAACTGAAATACAGCCAAGAATTTCACCACTCTCTTGAAGTTTTACGCGTGGTAGGAAATTCGGGTCTTTTGGCCGAGCTAGACTGACTGCTTGACGATTCTTTATTTGCCCACGCTGTCCATTCGTTCGCGACCTGTATGCATAATTTCAAGAATAAGCAGCTATTCTCAAAGTTCGTAGTAAATTAAATGAAACAACTTACCCTTGGTTTTTGAACAGGGCTTTTCTTATTCCTCTTTCCAGCATTATAGTCAGGAAAGGACAAGTAGAATAAATTCGGAAGCCCCCCATCACTCTCGTCTGAAGAACTCCAGGCATCTGCTTTTTCGAGAGTAGAACTAGAGGTTTTCTCGGGGTTTCTATGAAGATTTTAATGATTAAATTTGAACATGAAAAAGTTCTCTCACCCTGATGATTCTGTTTTCTTATGATTCTGACGTTCCTCTAAATATTTTACCGCCATAGCAATCATAACCTGAAGCGTATAAACGGCATCATTTCCAGCGTTGTGGAGATTCCAGCCAGTAATTCCCATATCAGTTAGAATAACACCAAGGCTCCGAGTGTTCATCTCTCGTCTCAGAGCACGATACATCAATGCGGTATCCACCATATCGAACAATGTAGGAAGAGTATAAACATCATATCCAACAGTTCTTAAAAATTTAATATCTGAAACAATATCATGGCCAACAAAAACAACTTTTCGATTGGCTTGCTCTTTATTGTCAGCATCGGCATCACCAGTCTTAGGAGCGGGGTTCCTAAAGCAGTCTGAAATTATAGTGGATGCATCTTTTATGCTAATAAATTCACTTGTACTGTTTAAATTGGTAAGTTTTAGGTGATTAAAAGATAGGAGATTTTCCGTTACCCAAATTCAAATCTATCAGCACAACCAGCAACATATTCACTATTGTTGTAGAACTTATGCTCAGAAATTCGAAAATGACGAGGTTTAATGAGGCTTCTCCAATTGACACCTCGATCACCAGGTGGTAGCAATAATAAATCTTTTGTGTCAAGCGTTGCGAATCCTACTTCTGTTATTATTCTAGAATCTCGTTCATAAGCCTCAACATCAACACAAACAAATATGACAGAATTTTCTTGAGCAAAATTAGTCACAAAATTTGGGTTGAAGGCTAAATTTTGAAGTGAATAGGTGGCAGCTTTAATAGTTTTGGGATCCAATGTCGTATTCTGAGGATTGCTGTGGATTCCCTGGGCTTGTCTAAGACCTAGATATCTTTGGACTCTCTTTACAGTTTGTCTATAACTTTTCTGATTGTGGATTTTGGCTTTAACTGCCTTTTCTTTCGCTACGGCTTTCTTCGCTTGCTTTTGTTGCGCAAGAGCTACATTATTTCGAAAGATCTCGTAAGAATCATCAGTTAATACTTTAGGCATTTCTGGCTCTCCATCCAATTTAAATCTCCACGATGGCACTTTATAAATCTGTTTATCCATCGCTGACTTGCTATTTACTTGACCTAAATACCGTGGACGAGGAGTGCCCTCCTCACCAAACAAGACTTCAAAGGCACCATTTGCGCCATCTGGAATAGCAAGCTTTGTCTTAAAATGTTTGTTTATCTTAGCAAGGAAGTGAATAAATTGTCTCGTTGTGACTAGAATCAGAGGAGGTGGAGATCCTTCCAATTCTAATAAATCTCTGTGAAGGTAAAAGCTATTGTTGAAGTGATTGTTAAGAAATATAATAGCCAAGCGGAAATATAGAGAACTTACAGTTCCCATGAATTCTCAAAGATCTTTCCCTGGTTGAAGAATGTGTCATCGACACGTTGTCTGTTTGCCTTCCCAATATATTGATACGGGTAACTCTTCACCAACTGAAAAGTACAGAATCGCTCATCTTCTCTGCAAAGTTCACCAACTCTTGGAGTGTAGCCAAGGACAAAGGGCTTAAAGGGCTTTGGGGCTAAGATCGAATTAGTCCTAAAAGCTTTATGTTGCACAACTGTTGAGAGAAACTTTACTGCGTTTGGGCTTTGGAGCTTTCTGAGGTACTATGAAACGTTAGTCAGATCCGGACTTATTTCTCTCCCGGAACATTTATTTTTGCAAGACGTACGAGGAAGATCATCACTGGATTCATCGTCCGAATAAACTTCTGGAGTCTTAGGAACAACGGGTGGCTTCTCTTCAATTTCTATCTCTTCAGAATCCGAACCTTCATAAACATTTTGCGCTTTTGCCATTTCTAAAAATAGTATCCTAATTTACTAACGTCTTTCGATGCAAATAGATAAACCTTGAAAGCTATGAAATGCTGCCCAAGTTTGGAGGGAAACTCTCTATGATTGCTTAGAGGTGAGGCGACGGGTTGATTTATGGTGCGTAATTTGATCAACTCGATATGAAGATAAGTATATTTGAAAGCAGTCTCTAGACAATACCATAGGTCTTCAGTTCTTTTCAGCCAATAAACTTTCTCATGGTCAATGCTGTAACTGACGATTAAACGGAGGGGGAAAATGAGTTGCTATCTGTTATTATTTTTATAGCTTCATTACCCCGCCAAAGAGAACTAACCATGGATGAGTAACTGCAATCAGGCTGCATAAACATTTTAGACCATGTAAGCAAATCAAAGCTTCACTATTAGCGCTGTCTGATCAACTAGTTTAGTGAGAGTTAGAAGTTATTTTGTATGACGACAGCTTCACAGACCATTGTTATAAAAAGATTTCAAAATTTATTTTCCACTTTCCAGGCGAGGATTTCCTGCCTGTTTATGAGGATGTGTTACGACTTTATTCATTTGTCTGTAGTCTGTAAAACAGCATTTACTAACCCTGTCCAGAAATAGCCGAATCATATATCATATCCGAGGTTTAAGATTATTTACTACAACAAATACTTTTAAACAGGCGGTAAAGAATCCGGAAAAACGTCCCTCTTGATTTTGCTGATCATCCCTGCAACAAAACTAACCAAAACTTTCCGGCCCTCTGATTTGCTTAGACAAATAATCAAGGCTGGTAGGCCACATAAGCTTCGCTTATGTTTAGCATAAGCCTCGCTCTTTAATTCAAAGACACTGAAGATACAGCCAGTTTTGATTTTACCAAAACTATGGAGGTAACCCCCGAGTTACGGACGAGAATGAACAAGATGATAAAAAGAATAGGTATAGTCTGGATTGGATTCTAATGATAGTACTCGGAACTCTTCATCATCATCATTCTGAATCATTTAGACAGTTCTATTCCAATACACCTGATCAGTGGAAGTTGTGGGCAAGCTCTATAAATCCCAACAAAACAAAACGCCAGTATCGAGGACAATTATGATCGTTAAATTACATTGGTGAAAAAGAAAGCATGATTTCTTTCAGCATCTACATGATATGCTTCAAACAAGCTCATTTAGTTCCTCGGCTGAGATTGATTCCCAATCAGCTGCGATAATCTCTCGGAATGAAACAAGAAATATCTGCATGAGCCTCCTATTCCCTAATTCTGAGTAGTTTCGCTCTATGAAATTTTACATGAAGGACCTCAGTACTCGTTTGAGATTTGGGTCGGATTCTATCAGAAAAAAATTAAGTGATTTTCTAAAGTATCAAATTGTTCAGTAATTAAAGACGAAGGCCAGCCTGAACGTGTTGCTGTGGTCAAACAATTGCTTTGAATAGCATGACTGACTTATTTCTGGATAATTCTGGATAATGCCGAAAAAAGCGGCAATTTTACTGTGACTTAAGTTTATATTGATTAGGGCATAAATCCGAATACGTTGTTCCCGTTAGGTTGACATCTTGAAAGTGTCGATAAGGTTTTCCAGGGAGGACTTATCTTTCAGAGTACATATTGTAGAGATTTGGTGTCTAAAACAGCGTTTCCGTAAACGGCAATCTCTATTCGTAGGAATAAAAATATGGTCAAAAATGTAATGTAATTCATGACTATTATCTATTATTGCGTCTTCTAGTCACATCGGCTAACATCCTTTCGAGGATGACATTGATTTTTCTTCCAACGTGATATTCTATTAACCAAGTGTATTATTGTAATCACATGCCAAATGGTGTCTTCATTTTCTTTTACACTAATTTCTCTTAGTTAGAAATTAGCATTTTGTATTCAACTCTGATGACAGACCCTTGCTATTCCACTTCTGCAAATATCTTCCACGTGATCTAAATCTCTCTCAAAGCCTAACAGTTAATTGTTTTATTATCTTTCCTCAATCACCACATACAATTACTATTCATTTTAAAATGGTCGAAGATTTTTATAAAATCTAACCTGATCTTTATGTCTAGCTGCGTTGATAGTAGAATGAATTAATTACACTGGTGGCTTAATAATCAGTTTGAATACGAGTTGGCAAAGATTAGAGTGTGTGAGGTTCAATTTTTGAAATTTTTGAAAATACTGAAAATATTTTTGAAAAAAAAAAATAATCTCATAGATACTTAGATTAGCCCAGATAATTACTGTTTTAGCACTTATTTTTAACTATCTTTTGATAATCCTTGTAAATGATCACCGGTTCAAAACATTTTTGGGCAAGAATCAGGAACGGTAGACCATGCGCTTGGGTGGCGCTAACTGAAGGGTTAGTACTAGGACCTGAGGATTTGACAATATTTTAATGATTTGCTAGTTGCGTCACAGGCTCATACTGATTGCCTACAATTTGCAAATCGCTAATTTAACTCTGTGGGCATGTGACGTAATTCAAATCCTCTGAATGTACTGAGAATGAGTGACAAGATGGACAAGAGCATTGGTGAAAAGGAATAGGAGATATGTACGAAAATGATTATTTTAATTCATAAAATCTAGTCAAAAAATATGGGACAATATTCGATTGACAACTTCTTTATTTTTTATGCTAAGTAGAAGCTCATAAGAAGGATAGCTTCAAGTCTTTTGCTTGTAGTATTTAACGCCGAACTCCAACCAAATCCCCTATTTTCACCCATTCCCCTGACCGTGCCCCAAACCAACCCAAATTATGTTCAGTAAAATATAAGAAAAAAATGATTATTTTCTAGTCATTACCGGTACGTAAAACTGGATATGTTATTCTTGATAGTTTTTCTTCTTCCTTGGCTTGTTTAGAACAAACACCAGTCATTGAGACATTCTCATCATCTGACTCATACTCCTTACGTCGTAAACGTTCATTTACTAGATGGCGAAGAGCTTCAATCACTCGGATATTCTCTATCCAGGTTTCCTCTGCTTTATCTCGTGCACTCTCGCTGTTATCTATGGGCTCTGCAGGGGAATTAACTTCAGATAGTGCTGGGTCGATGTTTTGATTTACACTTTGTACTGAATTGACCTTAACACTCGATGGCTCAATAGATGATTCATCCATGGAAACTAAATCCTCATTTCTTCTAAGAGGATTAGAGCTTCGCTGTAACATACCTCCGGAGTATCGACGTCTTACATCACTATCAAAGATAGGCCCCAAAGATGATGTTGGCAGAGTATTAGACGAGTGTGATTGGTAGCCCATCGAAACAGCGGGGAGACTAGGATAAGCCACTGAATTGATAGTACTATTTCTTAATGTTGGCGACAGACCATTTTGTGACACGGGAGAATGACTTGAAGTGTAAGACATATTACTGGACGAAGGTGTTAAATTAGGTGTATTATTAGACGCATTTGGTCGCACTGATTGTTGATGATCCGGAATCATGTTCGTAGAGTGAGAGGAAATGTTTCCATTTAGATGGTTTAAGTTATGAGTATTAGTCTGGGGTGGCGAATGACTTAGACGGAAATTGACACCAGTATGAGTGTAATGAGCACCTGGTTGGTGTACTCCTGCAGCTGCGGCTGCATTTGAACTTTCATACACAGTAGATTGCATTTGTTCGAGAAATTGATCGACATTCATTAGGTCCGTCTTTGTTCTTAGATTAGGGAGTGGTAGAGCATATTGATGTGTAGAGACTGATACCTGATTTCCGCCATTTTGGTTATCAACTGAGACCAGTGAAGGTTCGTTGGACATGTACTCTGAAAGCCCATGACTATGAATAGGAAGTCCATGCAAAGCCAATAATCTCTGCCCAACTTGAGAATAGGAGTTCGGATCAATTTGTCTTCGTTTTGCATCACCAAAAAACTGGTTTAGGGTTTCACAGCTGCGCTTTCGGTTGTCGTAGGAAGAATTATGACCATTATCATTTCCGTTGGTACTAGGATAGTAGACTGAGCCGTATGGGTTTTGTTGATGAGTGTAGTAGCTACCATGCACCGAGTTATGAGTATTAGGGTATTGACCATGATTGCCAGGTATTGTTAAATTTTGTTTGAAGTATGTAGACGGAGTTCCCCGGAAATTGAGCGCATCAATAACTTTTTGATTGGTCAGTTTCATATTGGAAAGAAAAGCATGCCTCGCGGTATCATACCTTTAGTGATCCCATTTTGATTAACTTCAGATGATCGAAGGACAACTGAATCATCGGCATGTGTCTTGCCACGTAGGATAAAAGTTAGACAAAAAGTACTTAAGGAAGATTGGAAGAGTAGTAATCATCTACGTACCTTAACATGCTTCTTCAGATCTTGGGGACGTTTAAAAGCTTTTCCGCAAAAATCACATCCATGAGGCTTCAGAGGAACATGAACTCGTATATGCGATGTGATATGATCTCGTTTAACGGTTGTCGTGCGACATGAGGCCCAACCGCAGGTGAGATTAAGATTATTTGTGCTTTTACGTCCAACGTGTTTCTCACAGATATGATTCTGAAGTAACAAAAGCAATGATAAGCAAGATACTTTATAAAACAGCGAAAACTTCATCATAATTGTAATTTTTAATTTGGATTCCACATACAAAGAGAGCCTCTGCAGAGACGCAGCGTTCTGAACATTTTTCCCACTGGCAAACAAGACTTTTATCCACATCATCAGCAACAGCAGTTACGGGGTGCCGACTATTAGAACTGTTTGTCGTCGCATTGTTTTCCTGTAAATCCTTGGGTCCCGGAGCAGACATACTAGTGTCTGAGCGCCTTGGTAGGCTATAATTGCTTCTATAATCTTTTTGCGAAAGCAAAAATCTCTCCCCTGATAAACTGAATAGATAATATGCTCTTCAAACTTGTCGCAATCAATGCGATAAGACGACTCTTGTTCTCTGCTTCTCACTGAGTTGTTTGTCCTTCGAAGTCAACGGAATCTCCGAGAAAAGCCAAATGGATAATCTTTCCTCTGATGCGATCTCTTAGTTCTTCGGAATAGTATAGGATGTTGTCGAGAGCAGAAGGGACGCAAAAGGTCTTGGAAAAAAAATTAGTCCACACCGGAATTTGCTGGGCAAGAGAGGATTTTGTACCCCCTCCGCTTATCGCCCTTGACCTTTTCTTGGCTCGTTGTACGTTCCACTCCTGGCCAGACTCAGTCTAGTTATGCCGTGAATTAGTATATTATAAGGCGTGGGAATATAAAGTATCAGGGGCATTACTTCAACAGTTGATTGACCCGCTTTACCATGGGGGAGTTTCAGACTTCCTTAATAAGTATAGCTTAGTAAGACTAAAGAAAAGGACGTAGTTTCTTTATTAAATTTATGGGAATTTCTTGACTCCGCTGGAACAGCCCCACTCTGTTCCGCCCCTGGGCACTGGATGGCTTGATGTAGGCAAGAGAAAGTTCAAAGGAACAAAATAACTTCTTAAGTGTAAAATTGAATTGATAATTCTACGAATAATAAAGAGCACATAAATTTAATAAAATTTTGATAAATACGTCGTGATCAGTTCAGCTCGAAGGTACCTGGCCTACTTTGAGCCTGAGTCGGAAAGGAAACTTAATCAAGTCTGTAACGGTTGCGACAGCATTGGAGATGGATTTTTTAATCAATTAGTATTCAAGAGATTCCAATGACTGAATGATTTAAGCCGTCGGTAGAATTGCTATGTAGAGCAAGTAGGTACGTGTTAGCCTCTGCTGTAAGAGGAAACTAATAGAGAGTTGAGTTTTGGTCAGCCGTTTAACGAATTACATCTTGGGTGCCCTCCCGATGGATGGGATTGCTCCACTTATGACGCTTGAGCCATTTTCACGATGCACAGTCCACAATAAATTGCCACAAATCCTCCCTAACATGCTCTGGCTTGGGCAATTCAGCAGTTTTCAAATGGATGGACGGCAAAAGTTCAAATTGAGTGCTGCTTGGGATCATGACGTTCTCGGGGAATCCTTGCTTACTTATATTTAGATTAAGCTGCTCATGACATGGCCCGCACGCACGTAAACATTTACGCAGCCTTATGGCCGGTAGTAGGTTTACGACCAAAAAAAAACGAGTCGCCTACTCGCTCGCTCCTGCACAAATGATCAGTAAATGATATGGTCGAATGTAGGTGTGATATACTGTCAAGGCTCTTCTCCCAAGTAGAATCTTGGGGAAAACGATTGTGAAAGGAAAAGCGATCGCACTCCGTAGTGACATCTGCAAATGGAATCCGAGGCGTTATGAGTGTACGTACTTACAGAATTGTTGAAGCATGTAACATGGTTACAAACACAGTCACTGTGTCGTAGCCTTCGGAAAAATCAAAAAAAAAAAACATCAGCAAATACTATCTATACTTGAGTGGCGAAAATCTCCATGTCGATATTCTTTAATGCGCCGCTTCTTACACGCTTGCCCCAGTCATCTATTTTGTAACAGCTTGCCTGAGGCTAAACAAACACACTCAATCCTACAGCGTTCTTCTTGCACATCTAAATTCTTTCCATCACTCAAGGATGTATGTTCCTTACAATTCGAAAGCATGGGATGACAATTCAAGGAGTTAGATAGCGATGTGAAATTGGTTGTGTCAGGGTCAACTTCACTCCCTAGTAGCGAATTTCTGGTCAGGGGCCTTATATCTCATTACCTCCCACACGACTCGATAGAAAACATAACAGTGGGGAATATTGAATACTATTATCGCTCACATTCACGAATTTAGGTCTTGAAATAGGAATAAAAAGTATAGATTAACTTTCTACTTGCTCTTACTAGTACAGGCTCACATTGAATCAATGGACATGCAGAAATCAAACATGTGATTACACCGTGTGGGAGCTATGAGGATGATTATTTACCCTCATAACCCTCATCATATTCCTGTAGCGTACACTGAGACGGTTAGCAGAAGACGATCATGCAATAGAACATTATTAGTTTGCTCAATTAAGTACAAAAGCTCTCAATTCTGTAAGCAATCGATGTTTCTATCACATGGCCGCGAAACTGAACAAACCTCCATAATTCCAGAAACCCGTCGCCTTAATTCATCTAAATCGGCAAGGTAGTAATGAAACCTGAATGCGCGACCAGGGCCTAACTTCTGCCAATAGTTTATTACTTTTGTATTTTGCTGGCTTAACTATTAGAGCTATTTTAAAGTTTCTGTTTGCAATAAGAATGCTAATGATAGTTAGGTAAAAATGAAGTCGACGACGACATTCTGTATGAATAATTAGGAATCATGAAGAAGATGGTGCTCCTTGACAGCCTCCATTTCTTTTGTCAATAATATAGTGATTTTTTTTAACCGCACCATATCGACAATTTATTTAGGCTTTTAGAGGAACCCGTTAGCATTACAAGCTAAAAAACGTGAATTTTGAGACACATAGAAATAGTATTTCAAGAAGCTACGATGTGATATTTTTCTTAGTCGACTTTATCACTCTCATACTCTAGACCTCTTCGTAATTTCAAATGAGAACTCTAGCGGAAGTAAGGAGTCAAGTGGAGAGGTACAAATCCCTTCAAAATTACCCTCTATCATAAAATAACCAACTTTGTCTACACTTTTCAACTTTCTAAACCCTCTCAAAGCATTACTACCATGATGATCTTATAGAGATAGAGTAATGAACTTTAATAACCAGATTAACCAAACTTGAGTAAAACTAAGCTATTTGAGCGAATAGTCAGTTTTAGGCTAGACCTTTCGGAAGTTAATCGTTAAACCTAGACGTGATTTACTGCGGAGAGATTCAAGCTGCTTGTTCACATGAAGAGTGAAACTTATTAGTGAAATTTATCATTTGAATCTTTCCTTAATGAGTCTAACAAATGGGTTTGGCAATAATCCATGTCTTTTGTGTCATCTTATCTACTCTAAAGAGATTTTTAATTAGATTTTGGTAATAATCTAGCCCTGGTATCCATTTACATCTACAACAGCCTGGCAGCGATTTTCTTTTTACATTCCGAATTAGCTCAATGAGCCAGTCCTCTGCTAGTGCATTCCAAACCTCGACGACTTCAAGTTTTGCAAATCTAAGAGATTAGGACCTATCTAAATTTAGGCTCTAAATTTAGATATTTAGATTTAACTAAAATTGGTTTCTTTGTGCTAAAATTAAACGAGCGAAAATTAAGAACAAGCAGTTTTAAAGTTCGAAAATTCGAAAATTCTATATAACAGCACAGGACAGAACAGTATACTTGATTCCAAGCCAAGATGTTTTTTCGACATTATGTCACACGCTCATGAATTATTGGTTTATAATGATTTTTTTTATTTTTTCACAAGTCTCCTACTTATATTGCTTTGCTTTTTCCCTAACGCCATTACTGGCACTTATTTTTTTTCTGTCTGCCTAGTAACCTACTATTTACGTGATAAAGCGTCTGAACTACTTAGTTGCTATGACAACTAGTCCAATTAAATTATCAAACGCTAGTTCAAACGCGAAATTATTAACGTCGTCTGCACTAATTTTAGATTTTAGAAGTTATACTGTTAGGGCACCCACCCCTACATAACACTAAGCCTTATCTGGAATCGCCCCCCCCCCGAAGCCGTACGCTAGTCGTTAAACCATCCATGCCCATACAACAGTCAGTAGTCGCCTAAATATCATCATGACGTGAGGGGTTATAACGTATTCCTATCATGAGCATAAGTAGCTCCTCTATAACGGTGTCTTTTGTGGTCTTATAGTTACTAAATTTTCTTTCATTTGTTGATGTATGTAACTAACTAAGGCGTAATGGCTCGACGTTAATCCAGGAGGCATGCTAAGAATTCATTTTTTTTCACTTGAGCAAGTATTAAGTATTCCTGACTCTCGAATATTCTTTTCTAATTAGTGCTCAATTCGCCAAATGAAAAATTATGAAAAATTGGCTAGGACGAAGCTATTTCTTTGATAGCAAGCACAGTTTAATAGTCGAGAATTCATTACGCTGTTCGCTGAAGATTGAGGAGACTGATCCTATGGCGCATAACGAAAGGGCAACCAGTGATTTTTAACCAGTTTTTTTCCACAACTTATCTTTCAAAACCAATGTTCATGTGTCAAACACGTAGGGTTTCAAGGGAAATTAATGTCTATCACGAAAGATGATAGCAGGGACATTCAATCTATAAAAAAGATTTCAGTGCAAAGCACTAGGCGATTCGTTTTTCAGTGGCCACGAGATAATAAATCAAAGGAAATGTCTGTTATTACAATGTTGACACAAAATTACGGATAATCGTAGATATTCATCTTTTATGTGCAATCTACGACTAGCACACATCCAGCTCCCTTTCGATTGTATATTATGTCTAGAAATGCAAAAAATTAAAGTATTGAACCTTACTATTTTAGTTTATTTTTATCTGAATGACGTCTTATTGTAATTCTGATAATCCTCTCAATAGGTTTATGCCAGAAATTATCTTTCTCATGTAATTGAAGCACCCTAGCGACGTAGGTATTGCCACTTTGTTTCAATGCCCTTACTTGCAGAACGCTTGTTGAAAGATATAATAACTAATTATGACCAAGTTGTTACTATCAGTTTTATCAATGAGCTGGAGAAAATGTAAGCTTCGGGGGTTGCTTCGAGGGTGTATCACAGCTTGTCTTACATTGAGAAGAACCTGTTTCACATGTTTACCTCTATTACAACATTCATAAAAAGCAACACAACTTATTGTAAAAAACAAAAGGAATGGTCGAGTAGAAATATGTGGTTGTGAACGAAATCTTTTGCGGGTAATCTTCAGCCGCTACTTCAATTCTCACTCTAAAATTCCCGACATAAATGGAACCTACCGATCTCCGAAAGTAATTCATCGTGAGTGTTCTTCTGAGATGTATTCTTAGTATAGGATACGAGGCCATTTCAGGCTATGTGCATATTTATATGTAAATTGGTACAAGCCTAGGAAGTGGGAATATGTGCTCGCTCACAAAATTCAGATGAAATTCCTGTTCTAAAGAAAACGATGATAGTCGAATCACATTGTCGTGGGCTAAAACGTGATTTTCTTCACGACTTTGATCGACCACGCATTGATTTGGTTATTTGGGTCTTGATATCTAGAGCAATTCACCAATGACTTGATCGTATGAAAGCCTTACTATTTTGTTATTCTCGTATGGCAGTTGGTAGCTGGAGGAAGAAGTATAAACAGCAATGGAAGAAGTGGGCAAATGAGCAGGTTTGCCGTCAAAGCCTTCAAAAGTACCATGCTAATACAATTAATTGGACCTGTGGATGTGAAGTATTTCTCTCAAGTTGATTTCTTCTTTGTAAACATATCATTCATTGTTATCAAGACTTTGAAGATCTGGTGAAGTTCTTCTCCAGGGTCCGTCGCCTGCGATCTTGTCCTTTCTGAGGAGAGGAGTTACTAATTTTCCATCCAAATAACGCCTCTTTTAACATCACACCATCTTTCGAGTATGATTCTGATTCATCTTCGGAATAGTTTTTTGACTTTAATGAAAGTGATGTTTTAGAGGAGGATATTGAAAACAGTGATCTTGTAACACAAGAAGATGAAGTCTCTGTGACAGAAAACTTTACTGAATTTCTAGCCATATTTGACCGTGCTAGGGAAATTTTAGTAGAACAGGAATCTCGTGGCAACTTAGAATTTGTCAAAATGTTGATTGCAAGTAATAAAAGTAACCGAATACTAGTAGAAGAAATCCAGCGAGGTAAAAATCAACATACCATGGGAACTAACCCTATCAAAAATCTGTTTTTCGATAGGCTCGCTACAAATTATCCTTGTAGACCCCTGCTTTGCTTTTATTCCAAAAACACAACACCTTATTAACAGACCAAACATAACATAGAGGAACTTGGACTTTTTAATAAATTCCAATTAGTTTTATCAATAATAGACTGTTCATGCGAAGTTACAAAGTAGTGTAGTATTTTGTTATTTAATTTTGTTCTCTGGAAAGAAGTCCCAAACTTTTATTCTTTCTATTCATAATAATCTAACAAAAAAAATGAAAAAATATTAACATTCCCTTAGGATGCTATAAAGCATGTAAAGTGAAAAAACTCAATATATCCTAGACATTCTCAACTCATTAATTTAAAAAATTTGACTACTATCATCATTTCTCTGGTCATTATTGCTTACATAGATATTCATGACAGTTGAAATAAAATTTGAAAAATACAATGTATCAGTTGTTACCACAGCATCAACTTCTCCACGAAAATATATGAAATGAAGTGAATGCACTGCTATCTGATTGAGTGAGATTTTTTGAATCTGAGTTTTCCTTGCGTCAAAACATTCTATCTATTGATCTAGGAGACTGAATTTTATTCAAAGTTATCGAACTCCCTTCCTCTACGTTCCAAAATCTTTGGGATGTAGAGATTCTCAAGATTTTGGAAGGAAGTGTGCAGAAGAGACGAAAGGCGAATTATAGTATTGATTTGGGGGTCTATCTCTTTTCTTAACGTAAATAGAAGGCTTTTGAAGACAAAATTAATCTCTTGGAATAAGTTTATTCGGAGAAATGCCACGAAAAATTTTCGTGGAGAAGTTGATGCTGTGGTAACATTTAATACATTGTATTCTTCAAATTTTATTTCAACTGTCATGTATAGCTATATAAGCAATAATGACCAGAGAAATGATGACGATAGTCAAATTTTTTGAATTTATTAGTTAAGAATATCTAGAATGTATTGAGTCTTATCATTTTCCAACTTTATAGCATCCTAGGGGAATGTTAATATTTTTTCGTGACATACACCAAGCCAATAAGCTGGTGCTGTTCAACTCAATTTAACGAAATTATCCGGTTCTCTCCTAGAATTTGTTATATCCTATACTTTGGTTGTAAATCCATAAGATATCTAAATCCTTGAAGAAAAAACTCAAGCCACTTGTGTTTGCGAGCTCACTTTGATCATATTTGTATGCCATATCAGTAGATGATACTGGCGGTATAACACTATTAAAATAAGACTTACATAAATATGGCAGTATCTAGTATCTCTTATTACCCTCATAGATCTAATACGAGATTTCAGCGGTTTTTTGAAGTCATCGGATTTGCAGATATCAAAGATTCCATGTGTTTCTTCGTGTTGTCCTTAACCATTGAATCAATGAATTAATTAGACACAATCGAGTAAGTTTTTAGTTCAGACCTTCAGGTTTAATTCGTTTTTAACCCAGTAATAAAAGACTTACCTGTCTCTAAAATCAAACATCTTGTTAATTGATGTATGATATGACAAACAAAAGCCTGAATAGCCTATTCTCTCTGTAATTGATGAGCGAGTTCCGGATAGTTCATACTCAGCTCATCCATTAGCTTCGTCCACGGATCTTAGGAGCTTCAATTTTTTCTATGTCCGTTTTGATACTCTAATCAATTAGAATGGCATCCCTTTTGTATTTTTAACTCCTTCCCTTTCCACTGTCACTATCTGACACTAAAAAGGAGACAGCAGCTTAAGCCAGAAAATTTCTGTATGTATACCAATGGTATAGAGGGAAGAGAAGGGCAGAGAACACCGCTCCGAAAAGATTTTTCACCAAGGGTTTGCCTTGAACAATTTGGGTTTTCGATTCAATAGGCACTTCTCTTTCGTATCAACACCGAAGTTGTGACAGACCTCAAGTAAATTTTTCAACAGGCAAAGATAATTTCCCACCTACTTCTACAAAATTATTGTTTATCTTAGATATCGCAATCAAGAGTATAATGTCATCTTCCCCGTGAAGAGCGCTAAGGACTTGATTAACTTCAACTTATGATACAGTAAGGGTACAGATTTTTCTCAAAATTCATCATTATGGTATCGCTGAAAGCCGAAACTTAATTCAATTTAGCTGTCAAATAATTTCATCGCAGATTTGTTCGCCAATAGCGGTCAACTTTTTACATACTTGATTTACGGCTTGATTTTGTAGACGCCGGTTTACCAAATGGATCATAGACTGGTATGTATCTTCCAATGGCTTTCGAAGTCTCATTATCGAAAATTAAACAGATTTTCAAACTGTGCAGCTTTCAAAAGGGAATTCTTATAGTTCAGCTGTAGGTCCCAAACACGTCATTCTGGGGATTAAAAGCGGCAATTGAGTTTTTTTAATTTAGAATAGCTAAAGTTTTCGTAACAGTTGGAGGACTTCTCGATATGATTCAATGTAGAATTTTTTGTTGTAAAAGTAGGATTTTGGATTTATCAAGTGATATATTGGTTAACTTACAAAGTGCCTGGTTTTGACCATACTCTACTGTGGAATGAGCGGACGCATCTGTGTCAAAAAAGTATCCTGTATAATCTATCTGAATTATATCTTGTAATTGATATACATGAAAATGGTTTATTGGCAATCTTATCGTCTTTATTGTTATAGCCAGTAGTTAGATCTTGACTAGTAATAGCATGTTCGAATGACTAGTTTGCAAATTCAGTAATTAAGAAAAAGGTTGAGGGGGGGTATCAGTAAAAATGAGAAATGTATGGTTAACATCAGATGTTTCATCAGAGGATTCTGCTATTGCAGTTTATGTGCTAAAGAGTCTGCTGCATGGTTAATATCAAAATTTTTATTATTACTAAATGTATTTACTTCGTAATCTGCCAAGTGATTATCAACCCGTTTATCAAACCAGTGTGAGAATCGATGTTTAAAGGTCCTCTTGGCTTGATCTTATTCTGATTTAGTGTGGTTTTGAGACCAGGATCCTACACGTTTACAGACATGACATCTTTTGATAACCGATCTTTGGTGATGATTTGAATTATTACCTGACTGGAAGTGTTGTATGAATTTGGAAATTTAACTGAGTTATAATTGTATGGATTTGATTGATTTTTGTAGTAACGGCGGCCTATGAAAAATTGAGATAAAAAAGCCTCTAAGTTTTCTTCAGATATCTCAATTGAAGATTGTAAGTCATTAATAAGGCCTTATGCCATTTCGCTTGGATTACAGCATGCATGTTGGCAGGCATGAATTTCATTACATGCATTAAGAAGTTTTGTATGCAGATACTTAGGGGGTCGACGACTCAACACCTGTACGTGGTGTCCCCTACGAACCTACAGCTCTGTGAAAAGAGTTCTAGAGCCAAGATTGAGTCACATCCCTTTCTCAACTTCGAGCTGAGTTTCTCCTCCTCATTTTCGAAGAAAACGCTCCGCTAACCTCAAATCGGAATGGTAACAAAAATGACGCTGGGTAAGAGGAGGAATTTTTGCAGTACAAAACGCTATAATGATAGTCAGGGAAGCCCCTGTCATACTTCAACATATGCTATCTACGTCGAGTGAATATAAAGCTC
>PEDP01000571.1:0-21589 GCA_002918395.1 Erysiphe pulchra | reverse complement strand
GAGATCTACACGAAAATTACTCTTTTTAGGGGGTTAGATGAATAGTGTATAGGGGTTAGATGAATAGTGCATAGGGGTTAGATAATTAGTTTGGCCCTAAATTTCAGTCATTTTCAGACTTGAACAAAACAAATGGCGCTCAGGTTCCGGAGGCGAGAATAAAGTTACCCTGTGATAAGCGCATTTTCATAAAATTCACTGTTTCATGGATGCAGCTTATGTAAATGAAGGAACGTTTTTATACATAACGGTATAACGTCCCTAGAAAGTCATGTGATTAAGTATGTCGCGAATGTCTAGTCTAGTCCCGCCTTTTCCCATTATATAACTTAATCGTGGCACAACCTCCAAAAATTAAGAACTATTAAATACTTATCACCAAAAAAGACAAAAAAAGTATCAATCTTTATGGATCGCATGGATCAAAAGCTTTGATAGTTCTTTTTTTCAAAGGCCTGATATTGGAACATGGCAAGAAAGAAGGGAAAAAGAATTATTACAATGAAACAAATTATCTCACAAACAGAGGAGCGGAATGATGACAACAACGTCAAAAATGTATCGATAGATGTGATGACAGATGAGAAAAAAGCAATACGGTGAACTCGGGGGACTTGTCCCTGAAATTTCAGCTTACCGAGAATTGTCATCATTATACTTCCTTGGGAGAAGTAGACTGGGATATCCAAAAGTAGAGAAAATTTTCCACCCTTCATCATTAAGAACTTTTTTTTCCCTTTTTACTTGGAGAGAGTTTTTTTAACTCCATGAGTAGATACTGGTATCAAAGATATAATATATTCTCTTTGTACGATGAAGGCATTTACTTAACAGACGATTCCTGGTTTAGTGTAACACCTGAACCTATCGCCAAGTAAGTAATATTCTTGAAACTTTTTTCCCTTTTATTTAAAATGATTTCTAAATATATGATTATCTATTTTTAAAGAGAAAAAATCAAGAATCCAAAAAAAAGACAACTTTTTAACCTAATAGCTTTCCCAAAGGCAAGTAGCTAAAGATCTCGCAAAGTTTTGCAACTCAGAGAAGAAAGTTCTTATCGATATATTTTCAGGAGCGGGAGGTAATGTGATAGCTTTTGCCCGTATGGACCAGGATCAGGATCAGCACCCTTGGGATCAGATTATCGCAATAGAGAAAGACATTTCAGTCTTGGCTTGTGCATATCATAATGCCACGATCTATAATGTTCAGAATAAGATAACTTGGGTTCATGGGGATTCTTTTCAGTATATTAAATCTAATGCCTCATCGATAAATCCAAAAGAAACTGTAATCTTTGCCAGTCCTCCGTGGGGGGGTCCAGGTTATCAAAGTCATGCAATTTTCGACTTGGATACTATGCAACCTTACTCTTTGAATCATATTTATGAAGGCTGTAAGAATATGGACATGGCTTTGTACTTACCACGCACAAGTAACCTACGGCAGATTGCTTCTTTAGTACCTGAAGGAAAGAAGATTGAAGTTGTGCAGTATTGCATGATGGGTGCTAGTAAAGCTTTAGTGGCTTATATTCCAAGTAAAATAAATTATGGACAACTAAATTTTCAATAATACCTAATTTAAAAATTTTAAAGAATGATTTTTTTGAATCAAGCGCATCTGGAAATTGTTCGTTTTGGGGGAACTGACGAAAAAAATTTCCTCATGTTAAGTGCTTTGAAGTTATAAGAAAAAAGATAACAAATTGACTTTTATCTGTATTTAATAGAAGAACTAGTAGCTTTAATTTACTGGATTTTGCTGTATATTAAATAATGATTGTTGGAATTCTCTTTTAAAGATTGACAACAATCTAATGTCTCTACCCTAAATTGCTGTCTTTTTTTTTATATCTTTTATAACGCCTTCACAATACTCCTATCGTCAAATAAATCATCAAGCAGTCCCTTTCGACAGGCTTCTCGATCGGGTAAACACATACTATATGTGCTTTCAAAGAAAAAAATACTAAGTTGACTGAAAAAAGGGCGAAGTACTCTACCCACTAACTCGTCTCTTTTTTCCCAAATTATAGTATCATCAACTCCTGTCGTATAAAGTAACGGTCTTCGACTAAGGCTATTTTTAGTATTTAATGAATCTGAAGCAATTGGAATTGAACTTAAGATTGGATTCGACTCAAATTCTTCAGACAGCTGATCAATTAAGGCTACAGAATTAAATTCTATAGGGCGATGGACAGCATCAATAGTATCAGTTATGAATAACCATTCATGGAGCTGAAAATCGTCAGGTGCTATGCAAAGTAAAACATCTAGCAATTTGCAAGCCTGAAGAATGGAGTAATTGTTATATGTATCTGATCCCGAGCTATAATCAGGTGCTAATATTGAAGAAATCGCTACACGTAACTCCGTATTAACTATTGGCCAAAATGATGCTAAATGAGCAGTTGAGATCTTTAAAGCCAATGATCGAAGTAATAAATAAATTTCTCCGCGCGTGACCGATGATGGTGAGGATGTCGTCGTGGCAGAAAGTAATTCAACAATTTTCTCTTGTATTAATGGTAGAACCTTAACATAATTGTCATCTGTCATAGCAAGGATAAGTGTAGTGACACGTCGCAGGTTGAGTTGGACTTTTCGGTCTGCCTCATTTCTAGTTGAAGAAGCTCCGACCCCAAATAGTCCTGCAGTTGTTGGAGGTGCTATACGAGAAAGAAATTCAGGCATTCTTTCTTTATCATTCAATGACCATTGTTTGAGTAATGGGAGCCAACCATTTTCTATAAGGCCTATGGGGCTACTGAAGAATCTTGGATCATTGAAAGCTTCCCCTAAATCCTTCTTCCATAGTTTCTGATTCTGTGGTAGCTTAGCTATGTGATTGAGTAACTCTAGCGTGCTTTTAGATACACATTCCGGAAATGATTTTGACCTAAAAGTTGGTCCAATCACACTAGAGCAGATGATATTTGCAGCGCTGAGGACACGGTCTGGTTCAACTAAGATCTTTGGTAATTTCGGTGCAATCTCTGCAAGTATGGTTACCACGTCCTCAGACCTAAGAAGGCGCAAGGCTTGTGTGTTAACTTGCTCTTCAGCCTTAACAAGATTTTCTAAGAATCCTATGGGTCTTGTCGTAAAGACAGCAATAAGTAATCGAATAAATAAGTCCTTAAAAGGTCAGTCCTTCCTGTAAAAATTTTTAAGCATTAACTCTTACTCCAAGCTCTCTTCTCATCTTCCATTGTTCACCAAAATTTGTGTTATCGACTTTCTCTCCCAGAATTGAGGTAAATTCTAAAAGCCTTGGAAGTATCTGACGGTGAGGGAAAGGATTTGCAAGCAAATCTTTTAAAAATCTCATACAATCTTCCCATATTTCATCCATTGCATCGTCTTCTAATGTTTTACAGTATTCAATAAGAAAAACGGTGAGATCTACATCACTGAGAGACGATGTTAGTGTTGACACCCTATTTGGCTCCAGAGCCGAAGGATTAGTGCGGCTATAAATTGCATTGAAAATAGCTGGTATCGTATATTTGGGTCTAGAACCGTCTAGAACATGAAGGAGATTAAAGAAAGCAGACGGTTCTGAGTTGTTTAAGTTACTCAAGGATTTTCTCCATAACTCAACCATTGTTTCGAGACATTCAAATGCCTCTGCAGCAAACATGTGCTCAAGGAGTCTACGTGCTCGATTTCGCATTCTCAGAGAAGTATACTTAAATGAAGATGTCGAATTACTATCCTGAGCTGAAAATTCGTCTCCTCCCCATGTCCAAATCACATAGCAGATCTTGACCGCATCTTGAAATGTTAGAAGGATAGTCAGTCGATGGTTAGCAGTCGTACTTCGAGACTGTGGAATTTCTGATGCAAAAACCCCAGAGACAATATTTCCGAAAAAACCTTGGGGCTGATCTGGGCTTTTGATATTTGGGGTTTTTGACTCATTCCGCAAGAGGCAATCGTGACCTCGTTCTAGCACATTTTCAAGTCCATTTAATAAGGAAATAAGAGTCGATTCGGGCGCATATATCTTCATACTGTCCTGAATATTTTTCCTGAATATATTTTGCAAGCTAGAGAATGTATCACTAATCTGAGAACATAATGTTTCAACTAGTGGTATAAGTATTTGAAAAATATCTTCATTATAAAACTGAAGACACTCAGTAAGAAAACTAATCCAGCTATCTAGAACTGGACGGCTACTTGCCGCTGAAAGACCAGCTTGAATACATTTAATAAGGGCAGGAGACAAACTTGAGTGTGACAATTCTGTTGTATGGGGATTATCTGTTATGATTGATAGCTGTGAGTTAGGAGACATTTTTTGAGTTACTGACATATTACGTTTTATTCCTACAATAGAATTTAGTGGTGATGTAGATCGGGGTTTATTGAGCAGCTTTAATACAGCGAAAATAACATCTAGGAGCAGTACTTGTACAAATGGATCTGCTTCATCCAAAGATTGCATAAGTCGCTCCATAAGAATCTTTTCTAATCGGAGATCTACCAAAGATAGTGGATATGGGCACAGCAAAATTTGATGTAATAAATTCAGTGACGTTCGATGAAGCTGACTGACCTGCGGCTCGAGGTACATATTATCGTGATCATATGTAATTTGAATAGCTTTTAGACAAACATCTAGAAAAAATTCTAGAATAGTAACTTCACTTTTCTGTTCAGCTGGCAAAAATTTAGAGATCCTAACGTATGATTTAAGGGGAAGTTAATATACTAACCTATTCTTGACATGGTGCCTGTCTCAGAGGGTATGTTATTCAGCGCAAGGGCAGCCCATGTATTATCAGATGCCCATCTTAATACATTTGATAGGGTTTTTAGGTAGTACAAGCACTGATCCAAATCATACTCACCTCTATGAACTAACCTTTTATCCTTTGGAGTGCCGTTCAAATCAATTTGAAAATAATTCAGAAATTCGAATTGAGAGAACTTGGTAACAAATATGTGAAAAAGTCTATAAATTAGCCATACCCAGAAGATTGAAAGAATTGAACAATAAGCCATACTTGTGGGTACTGGTAAGATTCTGTAGCCATATCCTTACGGTCATGAATAACTGTGTCCCTTCATCCGATAATGCATCTAGTAATAGAAACAATGGCCTGGAGAGAATCAATTCAAAGTGGTCAGTACTTGAAAACCTAATTTCACTTCTATTTTCCAGCCGCGATACTTTGGATGAGCGACGATCGACATTAGTTGGATTATCGTAGAGAGTGTGTGTCCATAAAACAGCAAATTTCCGTCCAAACTCTGTACATCGAGCACTGTAAGAGCTATTTAAGTCTGTTTCAATCATGATTGAACATATAGCAGCCTCGATATCACGATTAGAGTTTGAAAGTGCCGCTTGAAGTTGCCATAAACTTCGAACAGCCTCAACATGGTATTTTGGATTAGACGCTGACATGTAATGCCATGCTTGGCGTACAAGTAGTTCTACTAAGTCTGATAGATCTTCTATAGAAATATATGTTGAAGAATATAAACTTGTGGCCAGGTAGTTTATTGATGAGAAAACTAAGAAGGGAAGATTGTGTGAAGCTGAGAGTCTATTTGCCATAGCTAATAATAGTTCAGAAGCATCAAAGTCTTCGATCTTAGGTGCTTTAGACAAAATATTAAGAAGTAGCCAAGCCCCATTCGAAACTTCGTGGGTTGATGTTATTGATGAGAGTTTATAGCTCGCAAAGCCACCAGCCTTTTTTAACAGAAGTTCAGTTACCTGTATGGAAGTATATGGAGGAGGACAAGCAGCGAGATTACCTTGCTCATGGACGTAAAAAGCTTTAATTCTCTGAAGAATATTGGTTTCTAGTAGAATTTCATGTGATGATTGATTGTTTACAATAGTTTCCTCGTGATTAGTCAGAGGTCGATGTTGTAGAGCTCTTTCAGGAATAAGTTCTGCTAAGTCTATGGCAAGTTCAAGGGCTAAATTTGATATTTCTTCAGAAGATTTAGGATCCACCAAATCTTTATGCAGTGTTTCTCTTGAGTTCTCTAAGATTAATAAAATTGATAATACTGTCAATGGTGCATGCACTAGAAGCATTTCTTCTTCTCGCACATTAAAATGAGTTATTATAAAGTTTGCTAGTGAGAGCTTCTCGAGCCTTTGAGGATATGAGAGCTTCCATGGATCGATTGCCTGTGTAATTAATTGTATGATCTCACTCCAAATTAGTCCACTCTCAACACCATCAAAAAATACACTGGCACTGCGGAGGACCTCAGAAAATTCAGCTTTTGAAACTGCTTGGGTCTTATATCTGTAAACACTTTGCACAATTGGTAAGAAAATCTCAGTCACAAGTAGACCACCGATTTCCCATTTATCCATTAATGATAAGCAGACTTTAAAAGGTTTAACCCTCTCTAGAGGGCTTTCAGAATCATTTGATATGAGCTTCAACAGAGCCTGTGTTAGTGGATGCAATCCAAAGTTTTCAAAATACTGCGTTTTGGATAAATTGGGCTGCACCTGCTCTTCTAAGATAATCCCGCTGTCAGTGTCTTGACTTGGAACATTAGGTCCTAAAAACCAAGTCCAAAGCCTTCTATTTAAACTCATGTCTCTTCGGGATACCACACCTGCGGCAGCAGTAACAAGAAGTTCTAGATCTTCAGACTTAACTTTCTTTTGTAATACCTCAGAGTGCAGAGGTAAATGGGTGACGAGTAGATCTAAAAATCCTCGCTGTGTCAGTAGTTGTTCATCATTTAGTCCAGTAGCAAAGCACCTCAAGAGTAAACCTGGCTCAGGCGAGGTCAAAATCTCAGATAAACAATCAGAACTAGCCCCTAGCTCATTATTTGAGTTTTTTTTTTCAAGAGAAATTGACTCTGAAGATAATGACTGGCCTAGTTTTGGTAAGTTTCGAATTAAATAAGCCAATGCACCACCCCGCCTGTTAGAGCTTGTGATTGATGCAAGAAAAAAGCATTGCCAAAAAAAACCATCACCAGAGCTGTGGCCATTCATAAGATCTTTTGAGTTTGTAGGTCGTATTACATTCTTAAAATTATCAATAAGACGAAGGGTACGTTCAAAATCTTCGCTGGTTTCATCTTCAAGGCCTGGCAAAAGAGCTAATATTAAAGCTTTAATTGCAGGTCTGAGAGATTGAGGATCGATTTCTAGAAAATACTTTTCAATAAGCTCGAGAAATAGTGCTCGCACTGTTAAAGATGCAAATGATAGTGTTGACACAAGGCCAGGCAAATAGATTGAGAGATCTCTAGAGAGTTTCTCTTTTCCTATCATAGAAAAAATAAACCTATAAACTTCAAGAACTTTTTGATGTACACCAGATGGCAAGGACGGGTTTAGGCATTGTGACAAGCGCTTAGCCACAATTAACTTATGAGGTATTTCATTACTATTTGGAGGGCGAGCTTGTAGTGACTAAGAGTTTTCTCAGTCATAAGAAATTAATAATATAGAGTGAAAGGTCTCACCTTCAATAGTCTTGACAAGAACGAGATATAATCCGCCCATTCTTGTAAGGCTGACTCAAATAGTGATAGTGAACGATCAACGCCTGATGCATATCTGCGGAAGGCTTTGTCCTTTTTGGAAGTTACTTCTAGAGATACTCATCAGTGACGCTAGTTAATTTAACCCATCGCTATTTTCTAACCGCCACCTATTTGATTGTTCCATATTTTAACGACAGGAGATGCTCTTCCGGAGCTGGGCTCGGGAGTGACGCTGCGCTCTGAGGCCATTGGTGAAATTATCAGTCCGGCTTATAGAAATTCATAGAAGGTATCAAGAAAAATGTCCATAGCTTAAATGCATATTTTAGATCAAAAAGGGTATTTTCTGGAGATCTGAAAGACTGATCGTAATTGAAATTGTAGTAGTATGGTTATATCCAAACTATCTACATATCAGGCTCTAAAACATAAGGCGAAAATATCAAGTTACTTCGCGCTTAGATTTCAATTAAACTAATGAAACATTCAATTAAAAAGCTTGAAATCTGAACGAAAGGTTGGAGCTAAATTCAACTATGATTGCAATCTTCGATATTATCTCAGTAATGTAACGGAAGAAATGCGATGACAGAGGGCAATGTGACTTCAAAGAAGGTTGATCCAGCAAGTTTGTCCTCTACACAGTTTCCTCTAGACTCGTCTCGGTTTCCTAGAAATCCAACTATCCCTTCCCACTCTTCTCTTCAAAGTCATTCAACCACAGCTGTTTCTTCGGTAAATATTCAAACATTAGCTTTCCCTGATGGATCTAGAGGCACATTTTCAACAGCTCCGACAAGCCCGTCCTCATCAATATGTGGAATTTCTGATGTACAGAACACACCGAAAAATAAATATAAGCATATAAATGATAGTGATGATGGCTTTAGTGTAGCTAGCCAACGGTCTTTTCTCCGACCAATTGGGAATCTCATGAGTCTATTAGATGAGAGGCTACAACATCAGAGTCCTGCATGGTCATCACTTAGTGCTCAAAGAAATAATGTTGTTCCTTTTGGTTCTATTGAGGTTTTGAAAACCCAGCTACCTGATTTCGAGAAGGAATTTGATGAAATTGATACTGTCAACAGCGAGAGAGGAAATGAAGAAGAAGTTATAGTTCAATGGAAATCCAAGTACAAACACTATTTGATTCTCTCGTCCGCTGGAAAGCCAATTTATAGTCGTCATGGAGATCAAAATTTGATCAATAGCTACATAGGTGTCATACAAACTATTATATCTTTCTATCAAACCTCCAATGATTCTCTACTGGGATTTTCTGCAGATGAAACGAGGTTCGTTATTTCAACTTATGGCCCACTTTATTTGGTAGCTATCAGTAGGCTCGGAGAGAGCGATACTCAACTGAGGGCACAGCTTGAAGCTTTATACATGCAAATCCTTTCAACTCTAACACTTCCTACCCTTCAACAATTTTTTACTAGCCGACCCAATATTGACCTTCGAAGACCATTAGAAGGTACGGAAAGCCTATTATCGTCTTTGGCAGACACATTTACCAAAGGCTCTCCATCAGCTCTTCTTTCCTCCCTTGAATGTTTGGTCTTACTAAAGTCACAGCGCCAGACAATTAACAGCTCTTTGTTGAAAACTCGTTCTGAAAAACTGTTATATGGTCTTATTGTTGCAGGAGGTAAACTTGTCAGTGTAATTCGACCTAAACGACATTCACTGCATCCCAGTGACATTCAATTAATTTTCAATATGTTATTTGAAGCTGATGGAATCAGAGCCGGAGGCGGAGAAAACTGGATTCCGATCTGTCTCCCAGGCTTTAATAATAGGGGATACCTCTACATGTACGTAAGCTTTCTAAGCGCTTCTGAAGAAAATGTTAATCAGAGCACATGGGAAATTGAGGGAAAACGCCGAAACGAACATATTGCTTTCGTACTTATCAGTGCAGACAAGGAGAGTTTTTTTGACATAAAGCAGATGCGAGACGATACAGCAGCTGAGTTAGAACTAAATGGAAGTCTGGAAATAATCAAAAAAGCAGTTTTTAAAGGTCGCCCCAGTTTATCAGAAATTTCAAATGAAACTTACTTGAGTCATTTCCTTTATAAATCTCGCACCAATGTTCAGTTTATAATGCCAGAATATACTGCAAATTTTAATAATCTTATTGGCCGAAGAAGGTATTTACATTTCACTAAAAATAGCTCTTCTTCGTGGTATTAACGACAATAGACTTATGAACTTATATCATAGCCTTCATGCTTCCATACACGCCAAAAACTCTCATCTTAAAGTGCTCCAATGTGCTGAAAGGGATATTACCTCACTTGCTTGGTGCACTCCTATTTTCGAGTTTTATTGTGTTGCAGGTCCAAATTTATCACAAACTAAAATAACAAAAGAAGCCAACAAATTCGTTCAATGGATCAAATCTGAAGAAGAGCGACTTTTCATTATCGGGGGCGCCGTATTTTAGCAATGCTATTTTGGTTCCACTGTTTGTTCAGCTAAATGGTGAGGATTTAAATTATCCTTACTGAGTAACTGCCTCAAGTATTTTTCCTGCATGGTGCTCGCGTCCGATTGTAATACTATTACTGGGTCTTCTCAGCGATCTGAGAGGCAAAAATTTGAACTATGGATTTTTGAACGAAAAATTACTTACTTAAATAAGTGATTACTGTAAATTACGAGCGATATGTTTTGCTCTAGATGTATAACTTGTTGATATTGATACTTGATCTCGCTTGAAGCTCTGGGGCTTTATTGCTACCATGTACGCGCTCGAGGGTCAAAACCAAACCTTCCAGTAGGTTTTATGTAACTTAATTTTGCCCTAGGCTCTTAGGTGTCGATCGCAAAAATATTAGAGTCTAGCTGGTTCAAATTATTATGGTATGGCGGCTTAAAAATACAATTTGAAATTTATCGGGGTTGGCGAGCGATGGGTGATGCGCCCCAGCATGACGATATTGAGTAAGGAGAAATCTCTATGATGATGATATATCTTCTGAGCCTTAGATGATGGCTCGTTCGAGCTATTTCATCTCACAATATGTGGTATCTACTCTCTACAGTCAATACTTTGATTAATGTCTAGGCATTCGAATATTTGTAGTTATGTTTTTACAACAAAAACTTTTGCTCTAGGAAGATATATCATTGTCTTAGGGGTTTTGCTTCATTCATTTTCGGTATTCCAAGGCACATCATTCTGTATCTGGCATCAAGTCTTATTATTCCACTTAAGAGCTTTCAGCGTTACAGCACTTCTAAATTTAGGTTACTGAGGAATTTTTCAATAGGCTATAACGTCCGCTTTACGCCCACAGAGATAAAGAGTAAATTCTTTGTGGCTCATTAATACTGCATTAAAAACTTCAAAAATTGTGATATTAATTCAGAAAAAAAAATTACTATACGTCAACCCTAATTTCTATTTTATTTTATCATTCTTATGTTTAGTTGATTTATATTTACAAGTGTCTAAGCATAGAATTTCTTAGTTTATCGAAAAATTGACCAGAATTAACAATGAAAAATAGCTTTGTATTATGAAAGCCAGAGTTCATAATCGCAAAAGTAAAGGTTTTCCTTTATTTAAACTTCAACTCACCTTTGAAGAGTATGCAAAATTTGTTAACTAAATAATCTCCAGTAGATTTTTGGGTGGAAGAAGCAACAGTCTAAGAGTGTTTTCGATTTGGATGTGCCAGAAAATAGCTCTTCTACTCACCCACGAATTTTTTTACATATTGAAGAGAGAAAACACCTAGAGATAGGAACACTATGAAAAACTTACTCCCCTGAGCCTCGATGTTAATGATGAGGCACTCGTTGATGTGTGCGAAGCCCAATATGTACTATGGAACTACCTTGAGTCAACGTACATAAAGCTAAGCAAACTGTTATGGGACGAATACACAACGGTAAAGCACGAAGGTAATGCCACAAAATATAATTATATTTATCTATGAGGAAGCAAGTATTCTAAAGGGAAACCTAGGTTAAATACACAAATTAGGATTTTCCAGTGATCCCCCATTGGGAATGGTATCCCGCTACCTCTTGGACAAAATTGTTAGGTGATTAGTAACCTTAGTCTTTAGACCATTTCACGTGATTGTTATTGAACCTGTAACACAATCTGCAGAACACTGTGGATAAATCGCCGGCAAAGTCGAAAACTTCACCTTCGCGTGGTGCCGGTGTAAACGCCCAGTATGCTTTGCTTATCTGGGATAGCCAAGAAGTTTCGCACAGTCCTCCCCTTCAGGATTCCCATTCATCACCGTGGGTCTCAATCTTCTTCGTCTCTACAACACGTTCCCCTCTGCACCTCTTTTCCATGAAGTCACCCACAATTGACCAAGGGAATGGCGAGGGATGGGCTCAATATTTCCAATTCACAAACTCTAATGAAGGTAGCTGTTTCTGCAAATGGTCAGGCGCTGGGTAGTGGTGGCAAATAAGTTATGTACTGTGAGTGGATTTTATGAAGGTAGTTAGTAGAGATTAGTAGTAGAAGTAGACAAATAGTAAGGATTGTAGAGTATTGATTGGTCCGAAAATTTTAAAGACCAATTAAGGATCCAGGTGTCCCAGAATTGTGCAAAGTGGGGGGGAGGGCACTTAATTTTCTTGAGGTGGGCAAATAACATTTCCTAATCAGATACTACGGGCAATTTATTTACCGTAGTAAAGAGAATTCGTATCGCTTTAGACAAGCTAGCGGTAAACCTCACACTGAATAATGCAGTGGTGATCGATGTTATCAGCTCAACACATCGCCAACCATCACAGCATGAATCTTGAATCGCAATCAGTGTTGAAGACTTTAATTCCACACCCTAATCGCCAAAAAAATCCCTCGCCCCGTTGAGTTTAGTTTCCACAAGAGCACCTCATATGTGTGTTGGATATGGTCAGCCAAGGCACACTAATCGTACGTGTGGTTCGTACGTGTGGTAGACGATAAGCTAAATTCAAAGAATGATTTAAGCTTTTATAATGAGGGCGAACTTACACGAGAATAATTTATATATGATGGATGGTTGAATTAGATATATGTGGTGGACTTTAGGATTGTATTCTGACCTGATGACAACTGATGCTGATGTTTGTATTTTCAACAAAACGAATTGCAGTAGCAGTTGCTATGCCAATGGGTCGGGGGAGTTCAGCTTTTGCTCCAATAAAAGGTGACGAAATTATGACATAATATTAAGATCTGGTGTACGGGTAATTGCTGGGTTTTTGGCCTTATAATTTGCTTATTTTGGCAGGGGGTACAGATTAGCAATTACCGTTTATAAAGCATAAATAAAAATTATGTGTCAAAGCGGTGAAGAAATTTCAATTTTGCCGGTATTTCTGAGCAAAATGAATCTTTAAAATCAACAAAATTTAGATATTAGTTGTCATACATACTGCTGATTATGGGTAGCAAAAGAAAACGAAGATCTCATTGTGTCGATGATGAATCTCAGAAATCAAAAAAGCTACCACGCAATAGCCCTGATAGATCCATTACTACAGAAAGCTACCCAAATCAGGAAAATTGCTTGATGTTTGTTGAAAAACCAACTGGAGATGAACTAAAGAGAGAAGTCGAGTTGTACGAGAGACTAGCTAGCGAGGATGAGCAACAGAGAATCGAAGCAGCTAATGATATTGTTTCTAAACTATTAAGTGGAGAGGTAGTTTCAGAGAAAACAGTTCTACGTCATTTAGAAAGACGACTTCTTCGCGGTCTTGCAAGTGGCAGAAAAGGTGCAAGGTTAGGATTTGGTGTTGTATTGACAGAAATTCTTTCTCAAATATTTGGAATAGGCGGAAAGCTCTCTAAGTATAGGCAGATTAGTCTAAATTTTGAGACCATATTTGATTTATTAAAGGCGAAGACAAAACCTGAGGGTGATCTCAGTGGCCAGGAAATCAAGGATCATGCATTAGGCTTACTTTTTGGCTTACAATGTTTCATAAGAGCTAAGATTATATTTTCCAATACAGAGCATTGGAAGCTAATACTTGACGAAATCATTAGCCTTGCCAAAAGGAAATCATGGATGCGACAAGAGTGTGGCTGGATAGTTGTTGAAGCCCTAGAACAGATGAATTATGAGCAAGCTACAATGACACTTACCGCTATTTATGATAACGGACTCTCAAAGACTCCGGAAGGAGTTGGCATATGGCTTATTGTTCGTAATAAATTTGAATCGATTCAGCCTGGATCACTTCCTAAAGTATGGGGTAATAATGCAAACCCATTTGATGAACTTACAAGTCTGGCAAAGGTACTTAGAGAAAGCTCAGGGCCTGAAAAAAATGATGAGAGCTTACAACATAATCAAGCTAAAAAAAAGGAGACTGGAACGCAAAGCTACACTTTGTGTGGGATATAGTGCTAGATAATTTTACTAAAAAAATTCAAAAGGAAGGAACAAATTATAAGCAAGAATTTGATGCCTTTTGGAAAGTTACTGTCGATGGTATTATTGTCATCATCTGAAAAAAATTCTGTTCTAATATTGAGACAGAAAATCTTTTTGCTCCTACTGCGTCTCGAGAACGAAAATTTTGGGGCTTTCAAGTGTTTCAAAAAGTTCTTCAGGATGTAAAAGTTTTTGGTGCTGTCATCTCAAGTATTTTTAGCCAAAATCTTATGCGGTGCCTGATCAATCATTCTCAAGACAAAGATCGTTTCCTCAATCGTGCAGCAGAAAGATCATTAATTGCTATTGTAAATGCCGTTCGAACAGAGCGCAAAATCTTAACAGAAGTACTGCTAAATCTAACTAACCGTAATGGAGCATATAACTTTGATAGGGTTACCAAGACCAAAACAATTTGTCAATTATTAGATTGGGTCACTGATGATAATTGTATGAAAGTCATAAGTGAGTTGGAACATATAGCGAATGATGTGCATGGGTAAGTTCCATTTTTTTTCTTATTCACACAAATCAGCACTCATAATTCAAGGGACGACGAAGAGGTTATATTAAGAGAATTAGAGTCAAGAAGATTTATGCTTGGCGATTATCTTCTTCAAATTATTCGCAAGCCAATTGAAACAAATAAGAAACCATCACACTCATCAAAGGCCAAAACTCTCAATGCTTTAGCCAGATTATCATATAGCCAAATTGATGGAATAAAGCCAAGTATATCAGAAAAGTCACGGATTATGTTCCGGAGTCGTCTGATGTCCGCCTTCACTCACATTTTGACAGATATACAGAATCACAATTATATATACAATACTTTGCGAAAATGTAACACTAATGCAATAGATATGGATTCGAGTATCAAAGAGCTTGACGTTAAGGCCAGGTCGAATTTGAGTAAAATTCAAAAAAAACTTAAAAGTGGTAGCGGCAATGACAACGTTGTCTTACAGGCACTGGCTCTTTTATACTCTCTCATGATATTTCAATTATATAATGGCGAGTCCGAGGCCGTAATGTGTCTAGATGAGTTAGATTTATGCTACCAAAAGCTTGTTCGTAAGAAGATGGCAGAGTCTGAAACTCAGGTACTAGATGTGTTAGTTGAACTATTACTTTCACTGATTTCAAAGCCATCAGCACTATTGCGAAAAGTAGCACATTTTGTGTTTGAGGCTTTTGTATCACAAATAACAGATACTGGATTAAAACTCATGACCGATATCCTTACTACAAGTGAGAGTCTGAATGGGCAAAAAAAATTATTTGATGAAGAGGAGGAAGAGATCAACATAGCGCTTAGTGAAAATAATATTGATCATGACTCTGATGTTGAGTTAATTGATGAAAAAATGAAAGATGATTCTGCCAATACGCAGGGAAGTTGTACTAGTGAACATGATCACTGTGACACTTCTACTGATGAAAGCAATGACGATCAAGAAGAAGAAGAAGAAGAAGAAGAAGAAGAAGAAGAAGAAGAAGAGACAGAAGAAGATCTTAAAAAATTGAATACTGCACTCGCTACAATTTTAGGCGCAACGGACGTGGATATAGCTGATGAATCTAACAGCGATGCTGATATGACAGACTCCGAAATGTTAGCTCTGGATGATAAGCTAGTAGAAATTTTTGCCCAACATCGACGACGTCAAAGTATTCCGAAAAAGAAAAAGGAACAAAAAGAAGCCAAAGAAAATATTTGCCATTTCAAAACTCGGGTACTTGATTTGATTGAAATTTATGTCAAGAAACAAGCTCATAATAAATTGGCTTTTAATCTACTCATCCCTTTGCTTAATTTAATACATACCACTCAAACGAAATCTCTAGCTGATAAATCACATGCAATTATTCAAAATTTTGTGAAGACTTATAAAAATAGTCAATCCCCTTCACTCCCTTCTATAACAAGGGGAGAGCAGCAGCAAGAGCAGTCTTCTCTAGACAATGAAAATCAATTTGAACGGATTGAAATACTTAGGAAAATTCATAGTCTAGTATCGAAAGGCATACCATCTTATACATTGTGTAAAGCAGCCAGTTCAGCAAGTCTTTTACTAGTATCAAGTATTTTCCGTGTCAACCCTGATTCGATTAAGGAAGTAGCGAATATTTATTGCGACACCCAAGTTAGTTGGGTGCTACATGGTCATGCAAGTGTACAAGCAGTGCTCTTCACGGATTGGATAAATTGGTGTCAGAGCCATATCCTGCAAGACTTGAAAAGGAAAAAGCCAAATTAAAAAAAAAAAGAGTTTTCATCTTTTTTTTCTTTATTTTTGATGTATTTCTTCTAGCACTATGAAATAAATAGTGTAATGTAATAAAATATGTGATGTATCTTCTCTAGAGCTATGATTTTTTTACTTTTAAAAATCCAAATACACAGATAATAGTTATATATAAAATACATATACATTGTGACACAAGACAAAACTTCTAATACTTTAAATCTAGTTGTTTGATGAAAAGAAAGTATCTCTTTCCTTTCATTATCATTCTTCATTATCCATTTTAAGCTTTCTAATCTTCTTAGAGATTTACATAGAAACACTTATTTTTTTTTAGTGAGAGAAAAATAGAACTAGCCTATTTTACACTATAGTATCCTGGGGCGCTTGGCTCACATTGCCTATTTGCTTAAAAAAAAGGTGCAAGTCGAGAATCTGTCAAAGATTAAGAAGGGCCTTAAAAAGCTTCATGTCGTTCTGAGACTACTGGCCAGTACTTTGATGAGGACCTGCCAACCAAAAAAATAAAAACAATTACTTGACTGTTCTTTATATTCCCCATTTCCATTTCGAGATTTGCTGACACAGACAGGAGAAGAATTATAATTATGTAGCAGTCAAAGAAAAGTTCAAGTCTCCGTTTGAGGTGCCGCCTTTGCAAGTTGAATGATACTCTCCTGTAGGACAAACAGCTTTTGCTGCACGAATGCATCTCTCCCATCGTCCTTTACTAACGTTGATTGTAGCGCCTTGCTCAACAGGGTTGAGTTTGAACAAGGCTGTTCCACTTTGCCCTTCTGTTGAAGTTGGATTTCCCCGGCATTTTTGGATTTCTTTCGCAATGCCACCACAAATTTGCACTTGTAAATAATTAGTTACTTCAAATAGCAATATTTGAAGATCTGTGAAAAGTAAAACTTACATAACGCAACATTCGAATCACTATTGAGACATTAGTGAGTGAGAATAAAACGAGAAAATTTGAAAACTTACTGGTTATCAATTTTACTGAAAACCATGTTAGCAGTTTTCTTCAGTTAAAAGATTTACAATTTGGAACTTACGCAGATGGATTATCGCAAACTGTATCTTTTACATCATTGGGGTTAAAACTGGTGGATGCGCGTGCATACAAACTTCCTTGGGGAGAAGCCAGTACTCCTGCAGAAATGAACCATACGAAGGTGATAAATTTAGATACAAACATGGTATTGAAGTGGCTCATATATCAATGAGCAACCTGAACAAGACAACCTCTGACAAATATAGAATTGTTAGTCCAATGTTGAGGAGAAAGGGACAAAGAAACAAAATTTTTTAAAAAAGTAATGAGCGTGATAGATAGAAAAGATAACGAGCGTGATTGATACAAAAAGACAGTGAAAGTGACGGTTGAGAGGAGATGGAAAGAGTATCTTGAGATACACATATAGTTTTACAAAGATAATATTTATTTGAGATTAGTCAGAACGATACTGACATTCAACTCACTTGTTGTTTCATCCGAACTTGACCACCTCTATTTTTATACATTGGATGATAAAGATGGAATGCATTTCAGATGAAATTGGGAATTTGAAACCTAAGCTTTCACCCTTGCCATGATACACATACACGTTATCTTCATTGTAATCGAAGGCAAGATATTTCTGTGAATTTTGCAAACATCAAAGCCAGATTTCGACTTAAAATTTTTCTTTTAGTCTTCTGGCTAAAGCCTGAGATATTTTGGAGAAAATCTTGCGTTCAGTAAGATAGTATTTCTATACAGTGGATCAAAACTTTGATTAAATTCTTTGAAAGTTCGAAGAAACATCTTGATAATATTAAATTCAGGTACTTCAACTTTCCAGAAAATCTCCTCTCTTCAATGCACATATACCACACAAAACTGAATCACCTGTATTAACATATAACTTATTGGCACAAGTTGGTTTATCACATTTCCATGATTTCGGATCTAAATCTGGCCTAAGAACATTAGAGCAAATAGTACAGATTACTGAAGCATTGCTATCGATAAAGGAACAAACTGGGCAAGTTAAATGATCAATAGTTTTTTCTTTTATTTTTTTTGGTTTAATATGTTTTCCACGCTCGGATTAGAAGGTTTCAAGTTTGATTTTATAATACTCTCTTTGGGAATATTAGGAAATGTGAGGTTAGAAAGCTTTAGAAGCTCATTTAACTCTATCCTTGAATCGTTATCAACCTGGCCTGTATTCTCACAGACCTTGACCATTCCTTGGCCCTTTCTATCCAATAACCTTTTCCCATTAATGTCTATAGCATCTTTTATCTCAGAGTTTGTATCATTTTAATCATCTTCGAATATTTCATATATTTCAAGATCACTGTCGGTTTCAATTTCCACATCTTTGGCATGTGATTTCTCTTTCTCGGCCTCAAGTCTAGCGATTGCAGCCGCAGCCCGCAACTCTCTACCTCTATTACTCCCTGCAACCTTTGGTTTACTCGAATTTCGTTTTTTATTCTCTAATTCGAGCTTTATATCCTCATCTGCACCTAAAGTCTTTCCATTTGCGCCAAATTTATTTCTGATCCGCCGCTCTTCCCTTTCCTTGGGAGTTAATTTAGGTCTAATCTTTCGTTTTCTATTGATTCTTGTCCTGTAGGTCCCGCCACACATAAATTCTGGAAGAACTTCGTCTTTTTCAAGGCTTCTACATGAAAATGAAGTCTCTGAGAGTAGAATTCCTTTACCCCATAAACCTTCTCCAGTATAGCCTCTTTCCCACAGTTCCTTCATTTCAGATGCAAATCTATTGCGCAGAGACCAGAATGCCTTAGAGTGATTCATTTCTTTACAGTGCGCAAGCTCGTGCATGAAAACCATCTGAACAAAATTAAAAGGTAGCCATCGACCCGTTGATGGTGATTTAAGAACAAGTTGGATCACTTCGCCATTGTTAAAATTCCGTCCTAACATGTAAGGGCTTTGCCACAATTTTATTCTTAGAGCGAAGAATACTCACCCCAGAACTCAAGATTTGGTTCATATTCTTCTAGAGACAACACATACAAATGATGCTTGTTCATTATAGGAACGCATTGGGCCGCGATACGTTCCAAATATTCCTGTGAAGAAGACTCGTCTGGACCCGATCTGGGCTTTATAAACACAATATTCTTATTTGGTGATGATTTGGTAGCATTTATTCTTTCCCATCCCAAAGGCATTTTTTAATTCATCAAAGGTATTGATATTTTGGCATTTGATCAGACTAGGGATTTAGTAGAATATTACCTCTAGACTTATTTAATTAAGATCTGCTTAATTTGTTGCACGGACTAGGATCTGTGATCTGGAAAGAATTTAGCGTAGGTCGAACGAATATCGTATTATGACCTGCTCTAAAACCCGTAATCTTGATCAACCTAAACATTGTAAGGGCAATTATTGTGCACTTTTAACTCCTTCGAGTTGTTCGTTGGATTTGAAAATATGAACAGCATCTCAATATGAATGATTAAGCACTCCTTACCCTTATTTTCTATTTTATGTTGCAATCTGCCAAAAATTGCACATCAATTGGCGCCTTATTTTGACTTTATTTGTTTTAAAATATAATACCCAGTATCAATAATTATATCCTTGAGCCAGCAAGATATTAAATATTTCTCATTTTGGAAGTTAATAGAAACTAAAAGTTGGTGATATTTGAGAAAAAACAGCTCCCTCAATCAAGCAGATACCATTCCCATTACGTTGCATAGAATGCACTGAGCGAAAAACGTTTTTTAAAAAGCTCTATAGATCATGAACACTAGATGTAGGTTGAGCTTCTCGTCTTTTGCTGAGCCTAGAGCCACGCACGACAAAATAGATAATATAATTATCCGCCTCTGCTTACAATTTTGTGGTTTCTCGGATATCGCCAGCGGAAGGCTCCGCCCATGTACAGTAGAAAAATTCGTTTGTTGCATGCTTACAGCTATTTTAAGACTTTCAGGTCAACAGAGTGCAAGACGTTTTCTTCACTGATACAGTTTCATCTCTGATATGGTTATTTGAAAACTAGAAGGGGCAGACTAAATACTCATGACTCTTTGGCAAAATCTTTATGAACACGTGATATCAACAGCACTCAGCCTTGCCCATAAAACAATTTCATGAACTAGTCATTGCATTTTTAATTGTCTAAATCCGATTCAATTAACTCCACATCCTTTTGCATACTTATTGTAATACAAACCTATGCAAACCTCAGACTCCAATCTAAAAAATATGGCTTTATCTAGCTTCTTTAATAATGCAATACCTAGCTTTTCGAACTTCATACCCCTTATTGGACTCTCTCATGAGCTGTTTAGCCTCATAAAAATCTCCGACGCCACAGACACCTCATGAAACTCATATAGTGGTTTTAGCAGGCTCTGAATGACCAACTTACTCAAGTAATAATTTTGGGGATTTGCAAGGTAGAGAAAACGAGGAATCTACATCTTCCTCTTCCATGAAAAGCGCTTTATCACTTGATTATGACTTTGATGCTACATATTAATGTGGAAGAGGAGTCAAATCGAGTTTGAAAATCATCGTGACCCTTAGTTTGTGGTGGGAGCCTAATCATATTGATCTTTTAGTCGTCCCCCTCAAGAATAATACTATTGTCAAGATGAGGTTGCTCCGCCTTTCTATACTATCAGTATCGATATGGGCTAACTTCATTAACAATAAACCTCTTCAACTTCCCCTTCTATCTGTTAATGAAACTAGTTCCATTCAAAAGAGCGTATTTTAATTATTTAAATTGGAAAATTTTAGCGGCAGACGAGGTGATGGAAAAAAGATATGGTCATAGAAAGTTAACATAATAAGATGTGATAAAGTGGTTGAAACTAAGTACATTTTAGAATAAAAATTTTTTCATATCTTATTATGTTCGCTTTCTATTACCAAAACTTTTGTTCATCACCTCGTCTGCCGTTAAAATTTTCCAATCTATCTATCCTTCTCCTAATGCAAATACATCAAAAAAACTACGTAAGCGAGGTCGGGTGGTCCGTGCGACCCCATCAAAATGGCCATTTCGACGACCTTCCGGCGCCTGCCAGGAGTTCAATACGTGTTAAAATGGGATATTGATTAGATTTTTGATATCGCAGTAGAGTTAAATAACATATATATAATTTTGAAGCAATTCAGAGCAGGTTGGTGGAAAAAAGTGGGTTTTTTCAGCGCTTCTCATTGGCTCCCGACAAAAATGCCAAGAGAAAAGGACACGTCTGCTATAACGATAAATTTAATGTGAGAAAAAAAGAGCTTACTTGATATAACGAAACAAAAAAGGACACGTCTGCTATTACGATTCCCACAATGAATTTTCTGAAATTAAATACTTGATATAAAGATTTTTTACTTTTCGCTAAGTACCTCAACCAATCATCAAAGGCATGA
>PEDP01000570.1:0-21597 GCA_002918395.1 Erysiphe pulchra | reverse complement strand
TGTGGGAGAAAGTATTGACGATTCAATGCTATCTGTCGATGCGGGTTTGTCTAGCGCGTTATTTGATGGCATAGAATTTTTCACGGATATGATAGGAGCCTTGGTGGCCCAACGCGAACTTTCTAGACCTATGGCAATTAGTCTGTCGATTTCTGCGTCGATCATTTCGATGTCTGGGGAATCATTTTGATCTATTGCAGACTCGATTGCATCGATATCTATGAGGTCTGGTGCTAGACCCTTATTTTTCAAGCGTGCTCGCGCTCTCGACTTGGCTATATCTGCCATTGTGAACTGGCGTTTGGTGCGTACTGCTGGCATTTTAATTATCACAGTATAGATCAGATAAGTATAGATGTAGGACTTATTAAAGGGATTTAGAGAAAATTTCTTGGGGCATTGGGGAATATTATGAATTGTATATGGACTTTAGAGTTATATTTTACAACTTGTTGATGTTAGTATTTTCAACAGAAACGAATTGAAAGAGACCCCTGTAGCAGTTGCTATGCCAATGAGCCAGGGAAGTACAGCTTCTGCTCCAATTAAAGGCACCGAAATTATGACAAAATATAAAGAGCTGGTGCACGGGTAATTGCTGGGATTTTTGGCCATATAATTGGCTTGTATTGGCAGGGGCTACAGAGGAGCAATTACCACATCCTGGGGTTAGGCGACTCTGGGAATATATGTTGACTTAGTCAGCTGTAGTAGATCATAAGAGAAGAAGATAGATATGTACAAAATACAACCAGATTTCAGAAGCAATTACCATTTTTGTGGTACAATGGTTTATACTTTAACTAGCACAAAGACCAGTAGAGATACTATCCCCGAAGTCTACCCATGCACCACTGTAAGCGGGGAAGCATTATCTTGTCACAATAATAATCTCGAGGTACGCCCGATTTTTTACAAATATCATGATATATAGTTATTTCAAGATCGAAATTATCTATGTCACAACTATATTTTCGCTCTGATTCAAACAATTTGGCCAAATTTCCTGATTAAGGCCCATGCAGGCCAGTTATGTTTGAGACGGGGAAAGTCTCGGGTGGTCTTTGAGATTTATACATTTTACATTCGGGTGTCTGTTCTCGGGATTTATTTTGTCCCGGATATCCCGATTCTCGATTCATAATATTTGGAATTATGTCAGGAGGAGATTTAGTTTTTGTTTTTTGTGAACGTTGCGCATTAGGCGAGATTGATAGAAATTACTAAGCTGGAAAAGCTAGAGATCATTTTCAACTTTACAATTTGTTCTTCGTTCGGCTCCGTTTCATTTATCACGTAGACAAGTTCATTTGATATTGAGATAAGCTTCCCTTTGTGGAAATACACGCCATTCTAACAGTGTAAATCGCGTAGCTCTCTTATTCAAGACTTGTTTGCTTTATCAAACAGCCCTCAAAATCTTCTCCAATTGCTTCCCACTGTGTTGTATCTTTGAACTGGCGATAATTAAATTCTTCTATAGACCATGAGATAAATCGATTGATAACTAGTGCGTTCAGATTCTTAGGATTGCTAGTATCAATAGTCTTTCCAAATTTTTCCAAATCTTTCTGCCTCTCAAGAAAAAGGTGGCACCACTATGGCTGTGATTAGAGTCATGTTATTTGATTGCAAGAAAATGCGACGTTTGAAGGCTTTAAGTAGTTCAGTAATCTGTGTCTATGACTAATTACCGTGTTCTTCTTTTTAAGCCGTTGATGTGCAAAAAAGTACGCGGAGCGCAGCTATTCCTTCATCCAGGCTCTGTCCCTTCGAAAATAACTGCCTTTCTAATCTGTGGTCAACAGTTTCAAGACAACTAATCAATGTTGGTTGAGCCGGTACTTTAGTTCTTCTTCTATAGCACTAGTACTTAGTTAAACCATTGTACCACAAAAATGGTAATTGCTTCTGAAATCTGGTTGTATTTTGTACGTATCTATTTTCTTCTCTTATGATCTACTACAGCTGATTAAGTCAACACATATTCCCAGAGTCGCCTTACCCCAGGATGTGGTAATTGCTCCTCTGTAACCCCTGCCAATACAAGCCAATTATATGGCCAAAACTCATTGAAACCATTGATATGCTTCTAGACGTTAAAGGGAATGGTAAGCTTACAGAAGATTGATTTTAGATTTTTGATAGAATTTTAATAGAATTTGACAGTTTTATGCAAGTGCAATTTAAGCTCGATTTGGACCAACTTGGCAGAGTGTACAAAATCATCATCCGCAAAAGGAAAAACACCACCGTTTAAAATTTCCCCCAGCCAAACTCGAAACGAGTGAAGATAATGCCAAATTAGGCTTAGTGGATTCATAATTAGCCCCTGTTTCTTCTCCAATCACCCAATGATACACTGTTTGCTACTAAACTATCTTCAAGTGTAGGTTTAGAATTAAATTGGGTGTTAAGACTTCCACCAAATCAGATTACAGTATGGTTGTAAATGATAAATTAGAATTACTTCAAGCGCGCACGTATGTCCTAAAAGGAATTTGCTTCATGGTTATCTATCGAACTTTTCTGTTTGAAGCCCTCAACATATTCAAATCAGTAACAAGCTATTTGATTAAGTACTTGAGAGATATGATACCTTGAATGACATCTATTTGGAATCAAATAAATATCAATAAAGTCACGGGCCCTTTATATTTAACAATGAAATTACCACATCTGAAAAAAAAAAAATCGTAACATGGGTTAATTGAAATTGATATAGGATGGTTTTAACATTTCCCTTGTAAAAAAGACTAGTACTATTTCCGTGCTAGTCTGATACAATTTTAACCCGCTCTAACCCCAGCAGATTGATAATTTTCCTTGCTCAATATGTAAATGCAGCTAAGCTGCTTGTGGGGAACAAAATTGATTGGAAGGGGGTTGGTTTGTTTCATAATAAAAATTCTACGTGTCGCTAATTCGATTACCGAGCATTAATAATCATGAAGAGTATTGCTCCACTAAAAAATGATAATGCGGGAGCTTGGTACTAAATAGGACTCACAGTTTTCACAGTACGTGAACGGATGTGCAATCATTTTGAACATTTTTTCATCTCCTATTTTTCATAGTTTAATTTTTTTGTCTTTTTGACACAGATTATCTATTGGACACTGTGCACTGTGTATTCGTGTGTTTCATTTCAAATACGAAAGAGAATGAATGGGATGAGTTGAGGGTCAAAGAGGTCGAAGTTCCAAACAGATAAGAACTAAGTTTTTTAAGTTTTTTTAGTCTTTTTTAATTTTAGAAAAGGAAAAAAAAGAAAGAAAGAAAAAGGCTGACTATACATTAAGATGGATTTTACTCTCTATTTTCTTTACATAAGATGTGATGAAGTGAGGATGAAATAGAAAATTACGATTTGTCAGAATGAATAACGTGAAAGAAAAAAACCTTCCATCTTGGAAAATTTGAGAGCAAAGGATGCAACCAACACCTAGTGAATCACCAGTAACCACTATTTCAATGAAATTAGAGTTTTACGAATGTAAGGGTGGTTGGTTGGTTGAAAATGATCGACGCTTCTCCTTCGCTGTTGTATTGACAAACATCACACATATACAAACTCACACACATACGGAGAGAAAGAAAGAGTCAGGTCACAACCATTATAGCTGACAAGAAGGAGAAACAGATGAATAAAGAGGTTTAAAAAATGATAAAAAAAAAGTTTAAAACTATCGTTTCCGCTGGAGATCTTATATATTAACCCTTCCCCACTTTCATCAATCGGAAACTCCAAACTTTCCTCCCATGCTATAATTTTAATATCAGAGTAAGGAAATCTCAATCTTAAAAACTAAAAAATACTACCAAGTAACCACAAATATTATTGAGGCTAAATTAAAGGAGACGTTACTATCTCACCTTATTAAAAAAGTCTTTACTTGAACGAGTATATACGTATGATACTCAGAAGGAATACCAAAAACAAATTTCGGAAAAGAAAGGAAAAAAACACATACTGCTTACTCCTTTCTTAACCTGTGATGAAATCCAGTATTATCCCATTTAACTCTTCCAACAGAGAGAGAAATGGAAGGAGCCGGATCGAGGGCGGAGGATTATGCAGGGGGTTTGTTTTGCTTGTATGGATGATACTACTTATATCACTTCTCATGGCTCGCAGCAGTAATGCAACAACAGATGTGAATAATGTGCTTGGTGGTGGTGGTGACGGTGATGATAGTAGTAGTAATGTTGCAGACTTATCTCCAACTATCACATCTGCTCCGAGTATTACTACTGCCCATGACCCTAACAACGAGGTTCTTCACCTGCGAACAACTTGTGAATCGGGTCAAAAACCAAAATCAACGTCTAAATTCGGTCGTGTGTTCTGTAGTCAGAGCTCTAGATTGTTGTCACCTCTATTTTACTATCTAATTAGTGCATCGAGTATATTTTTAGTCTTGTGGATAATCTGATGCTCAAGAGCTTTTAACCTCAAAGGTGCCATTGGAGAGTTTTTTCTATTACTCGAAGTTCGATCTCAACTTTCATTCAACAGTGAAACTAAATTATGTTTTTCTTAAAAAACAAATCGCGGAGATTATCAGATATTCCAACTTTAACATGGGAGTTTATTCCGAGGAAACATATGAGCCAGACTGCCAATTTCATCAAAATCGAGTACCGAAGAGTCATTGAATGACTCAGAGCCTTTCTAATGCTTTTCAAAGTTTATGGATTGTGGATATCCGCAGAATATACTATTCAGACGAGTGTGAGATCAAAATGAAGTATGCTTAATTTTGAAAGTATATTCATTTGAATCACGAGAAAATGATGATGGATTCTCGGATCATTGATAGTCTTCTATTTCAATCCAAATTACCATCAAATTTTTTTCTAATTTGCTGCACAGAACTTCATGATCTCAAGTTCCAACATGTCATCACACTACTTACCCTTTGCAATTTATCTTTATCAAAAATATTATTTTATCTTTCGATATTAAATGTTTTGCTTTACTCTCTCACAATTTTTTCACATCGTTATAATTTATAATTTATTATTTATAACAAGAAATCGATCGCGTATAGAGGGAAAAAATTGGCGTGTCAAAAATTTACTTCGTAGAATATTTGTCTACCGATAGTTCTGGTTGTGGCAGAGATTGTTGATCACATGAGTGTACAATGTTAGTGTCGGAGGAATAAACTTTTACCGGTCAGAAACTTGATAGATCAAAAAAAGGTATACAAAGAATGGTTTCTTACCATTTTTTTTTACACTTAAACTAAGAAGGAAAGCTGTTCCGAGACAACATGCCAATACGATGAACACAGCCTGTGGAAATTTCCCCACAGTAACTGCGTAAATCAAGTTTAAAAAAAACGGACACAGAACCCTCATGAGAGAATGTAAAAAGCCCATAGAGCCTAGTAGTTGGCCAACTTGATCAGATGGAACATGCTTTGTCATGACACTTTTTAATGTTGGACTGGTAATACTGCCTATCGAGCCTACTAGGCCTGCTATGACGAAATTCGAACTACTATGTGCAGCAGCAAAACCAATATAGCCTAGAGTCTCAAAAAGAATACCATATCTAATTATCGACAAGTCTAGAGAATCAAACTCGCGATTCGATTGCTCTTTCAAAAGATTATATGAGTTGCTTGGATGATGCGTCCAGTGAGAGTTGAAGATTATATGACACAGTCTTGGAATAAATACCAAGGCACAAAATCGGCATATGTTGATAGTAGAGGTAAATACGCCCTGTCCAGCTGTACTTAAGTTATACTGATAGCTCAGATAATAAATAGTAACTGTAGTAGCACTCAAAGTAATGCCTGTCACAATTGTATCAATAATAGAGAGACATATCAAATTAATGTTAGGTACGACTGATGAATTGCAGTTCATCGGAAAAAAGACTCGAAAGGGGGCTAATAAGTCAAAGTTCCGTCTCAAAAAATTTAGTTTCGAAATCGAAGTCTCTGGTAGTTTATTTGCCTCAATAACATAATTTGCTTGTATCTTCTGTCGACGCGTCTTGATGAGAGATTCAGGAACAATGAATGAAACGACAATCATGAAAAAAAAATGGAGGCTTACGGCGGCATAGAACGCAGATACCAAAGATCGTGTATGTCCTATTAATAACGCTGCCAATAGAGGTCCAATTGCTATTCCTAGGAAAAGTGAGGCATGAAAGTATCCGAATGCTACAGCGCGCTTAATAAGTGGGGTACAGTCTGTAGCGTAAGCATGTGTAATTGCAAAGCCAGCTGTGAATGATCCACAGACTCCGTCAATCAAAGACGACAGAAGTAACCATCGATAATTTAATGTGTTGGGAAAGCTCGCCAGTAAAATAATTAGTAGATCCGCCATTAGTGCTCCAAGGCTAATTATAGTTAACATCCTTAGTCGACCGTACTGATCTGACCATGCTCCTAATTTTGGTGATATTAAAGCACTTAAAATTCCAGTAACCATAGTCATATATAGTGTGAATTTAACCGCTAAGGCCTGAATTTCGGGAATTTGGCATTGGGGATTTTTATCGGAAATAAGAGGTAGTTTCAAATTTGGATCACTAGGAATTTTATTGATTAAATAATTCCTGCATGATAAATAGAGTATTAAATTCAGCTTTGGTACGAGTACACCTCCCACTGCCATCGCATAAATAAAAAATGGAGGCAGCATCCAATATACCTACATTGAAATAAGAAGTAAGCAATGGTTTCGAAATATGAGGATATAATTCACACTCCTACCGAAGGTGTCTTCCACCAAACTATTCCTGCATAATTTTCCTCATCTTCCCATTTAGTGGCACCTGCCCCATCACAATTACCATCGTTCTCACTTCTTCCTTCACAAAGTAACGGTGTAATCTCTGACTCTTGTAACTTTTTCGCTTCATAGCGGATTTTTTTTTTTTTATTTTCATTGAGAGGCAGAGTTTGAGACAAAGAAGGAACTAGTTCTGGCTTGGCCGTCATTGTTTCTCAAAGCACAACATGTATCATAATTAATCAATCAATTAATTATTAGTTGAGAGTGGATGAGAGGGACGATGATAATTGGTTTCCATACAAGATAGAAATAGATTCTTTTTAAACTAAATGCTCACAAAGTCATTCTTTAGAGGTGAGGACATTTGGAAAGGACAAAGAGGGTAAGTAAACTTGGGCTTTAAGAGTTTTTAAATGTACAAAGGTAATCAAAGGATACTAGGTGGTAGCTTTTGAGGAAAAGAAGTCGAAGCGGCTTTCAGGTGCTGGAATCAAGGAAGAGAAGTAGAGAAATATGTCGGTAACGCATGGGAGGACAGGGCTAAGAATCATTTCTTTGGATGGTGACATGAATGTAAGAGAAAGGTCAATTGACGGTAACCCTTGCCAACTTCTCTCGTAGAAGAACAAGTTCTGGAGACAGAGTGAGATTGCCAACATACTTATACTGACACATCACCACAGCTTTGCTTCTTTTTGCGACCAAAAATGATAGAATTTGGTCTGTTGTAGTTGTAGTCTTTTTTAAAAGTACAGAAATATTACAAAAAAATCTCTCGTAATCATACTCCAGCGTCGGCCAAACTCCTCCTGGCTTTGCATAACCCCGTTTGATTAAAATGAGAACAAAGAAAAAACAAAAATTATACTTTCAAGTTGTGATTTCATAATTCGTTAGAGAAGAATCTCTTGGTTTCTGTACATCTTTCACTCTTACAGGCTGGACATCTTAGTCCCATCTGTCTGCTACAAGTCAAGCCGCTATCTAGGTGAGCTTTTGCAATATCCGCTAAAGCCTGAATAAATACCGGATGGCCATTCAAGCTTGCAGATCTTTTTACTGTGTCCTGATGTCCTGACTCACCAATGACTTCTTTGTCTAACTCATACAAGGTTTCAATATGATCGGATGTGAAGGCGACGGGAATTAAGATCAAGTGTTTGTTGCCTTTGGCGATGTAATTTGTAACTGTATCACTAGTTTGTGCTCCAAGCCAGGCCTTGGGACCAACTTGCGATTGCCAGACAAGACGGTATGGATGAGAGTGTCCGAGTCGTTGCATTACGGCATTAACTGTTGCTGCTACCTCAGCTGGGTATGGGTCACCTAGAAAGTTGGTTAAGCTATTCAAAATGTATCAGATAACAAATTACCTCTATTTACCACAGACATTGGTAAGCTGTGAGCTGAAAATAAAAGAATGACCTTCTTACGATCATCCTCGGAATATTCTTGAAGCTTTTCCTCAATATTTAGAGAAATTGCATCAATAAGACCTGGGTGAACTGGCCATCGATCAATAACACTCCAATTAATTGTTCCATCACTGCCATTTTTTAGTGGTGTGGTTGAAGCTTTTCCCTCAAGTCTCTGCCTCCATTTCCAGAGCTCATTAAGACTACTGCCTGTGGTTGAGCAGCTGTATTGAGGATATTGTGTAAAAGCAACAGCTCTTCCTCCATTTCCCCGACCAAATCCATCATCTAACAATTTATTATACATCTCTTCGGTTAAGGGATTAGCATATCTAAATGCAACATAGGGCTTATGTGGTGCTGTTTCAGGAGAGATCTTATCCAAAATTTTACACATCCCTTCGGCCTGAAACTCTGACCATTTTCGGATTGGAGAGCCACCACCGATTTCAGAATACTGTTTTACTATTTTAGGTGTACGACGACTAGATATCAGGGGACCCAAATAGTTTTGAAAAGGACCAAGAGGGATAAGGTCTGCGTCTGCCTAAGATCAGATTAGATAGAGATATAACAGAAGCAAAGTTGCGTACAAAGAGTCTGCTCAGAAAGTCTCCCACTTCGGAAGTAGTTGATGGACCTCCCATATTCATAAAAACCATTGCTGTAGGTCCTCTTGAGCTAGTAGAGTCTTGTGTTACAGGGTGCACCGGAGTAGCAAAGCACCTCCTTTGGTAAGCAGAGTTTTGGCATGACGGTAATTTGCTGCTTATGTATTTTATTTTTCCAGAAATTGAATTTTGAATAGATTGAGTTGCTGGCCGATATGCCATTTGGTGAATTGAAATTCTCTTAGGAATATTGTGAAGTTAAAGAGACAGAACGTAGAACACCAGTTAACATTTTTATTTTTGAGTTATCTATGACGAAATTATAACACGTGAATTAGTGTTGTGCTGCATGTAATAATTATATCCTTGTACGGCTTTCTTGTCGCGTCTTAACGCTCTAATTTGAAGAACGTTAATTGCAGATCCTTGCGTCATGGGAACTTCCTTGTTCTTGGATGAATGATCTTGCAATTTTTATTTCACTTGTTACTACGCCAGCTCATGATGGAATATTAAAGTTTTTTCGTCAGTAATGTTTGCCATCTGAGGTTCCAGTATAGTTAAAAAGTACTGCTCCAGATATTCCAAGCAGGTAAGAAAAATATTGAGTTACGTCGCTGGCTCGTGCAATTATTGTCTTGATTGGAATTTTCCAAATTTGAACCAATCATTATGCTATTTTACGGGCCAGTGACGGAGCTAGGAATGTTTTGGCCGAGTCTGATTTTGTAATCATTAAATAAAGCCAACGAGTTTCGACTAATACCTTTCCTCTTCCTTGATCTGTCGTCTAGGGCAACGTTAAATTATACGGACTCAATAAAATTAGTAAATAGTTAAGTTATTAGGCTGATTTGAAGACACTAGAACTCTTCCTCTTCAAAACACTATCATCAAAGTAACTCATCAATCAAGTCATATTAGTTCTACGGCTTTAGCATTCTTTCCATTAAACAGAAGCCAGAAACTATTAGCCATGACAGGATATGGCCACGGCAAACGAGATGAGGAAGAGGAAGACATAGATGAGGAAGATATAGATGAGACTGTTCGCCTTCATCCCTTCGCCATTCTGATAAGTTTCTGCTAATCAAATAAGAAATATATGACACAAAAAGATGCCTTGCTATTCGCAATTGAAGTCAATAGGAGTATGTTGAGTACTCAGCCAGGGAAAGATAGCGCAATTGTGGCTTCTCTTAAGAGTGTCTATCAGTTGATGCAGCAGCAAATTATCACGAGCCCTAAGGATATGATGGGCGTGCTACTATTCGGCACAGAAAAAAGTAAATTCCAAGACGATAGTAACCAGAATGATCTCGGAGCATTGGATTTTCCTCACTGCTACCTTCTAATGGATTTAAATGTACCCTCTGCCGAAGATGTCAAGCTTCTCAAAGCTATTACAATGGGCGAAGAAGGAGGTAATAATATATTGAAACCAAGTATAGAAAAGGTATCTTTATCTGATATGCTCTTCTGCGCCAATCAAATATTCACAAGTAGAGCTCAAAAATTTGGGTCAAGACGGCTATTTATCATTACCGATAATGATAATCCAAACCAACAGGAAAAAGGTATTAGAGCTCAAGCTGCTGTGAGAGCAAAGGACCTGTATGATTTAGGGATTATTTTCGAACTATTTCCAATCTCTCATTCTGGACATCGCTTTGATCGAACCAAATTTTACGATGTTTGTATCTTGCTTCCTTAATTTAATAACAGCTGTTTGTGCTAATCACTATTCAGGATATCGTATATCGTGATCCAAGCGAGGAAATCGATAACACAATGATACCTTCTAAGGATCTAAATTCGGATGACGATGGTATCTCTTTTCTCAGCAAGCTTTTATCAGACATTAGTTCAAAAAAGGTGGCTAAACAAGCAATATTTTCAGGCCTTCCATTTGAGATTGGTCCAGGGTTTCAAATTTCAATCAATGGTTACAGTATTTTACAAAGACAAAGTATTGCTAAGAGTTTTTGGGTTTATGATGGTGGAGAAGAGCTCAAAATTGCTCAGACGGAAGGGGGGATGATGACAGACGATACGGCAGTTCCAATAGATCAAGCAGATATCACGAGAGCATACAAATTTGGTGGTACCCAAGTTTACTTTTCATCCAAAGAGGAAAAGAAAATTAGACTTTTTGAACTACCAATTCTTCGTATTCTTGGTTTCAAATCAAAACATTTGATTCCAATATGGATGTCAATTTCAAAACCAATTTTTATCTACCCTAGCGAGGAAAAGGTTGTTGGCTCTACCCGAGTATTTTCAGCGCTCTGGAAAAAACTATTAGCGTCGGAAAAATTTGGTATTGCTTGGTATATACCGCGAGTAAATGCTTCTCCGAGTCTTGTTGCGGTAGTACCTTCAAAGCAACTTGAAAGTAGCTCTGGCAAACAAATCGTGCCAGCTGGCTTATGGCTTCATGTGCTTCCCTACTGTGATGATCTTCGCGAGATCCCTTCACTACTCCCTCCTATCACCGCCCCCGATGTCCTAATAGATGAGACGCGAAATATTATACGGCAATTACAGCTTCCAGGGGGCATATATGACCCTTGGAAGTATCCAAACCCGATCCTTCAATGGCACTATCGTGTCCTACAAGCTAAGGCACTAGGTGAGGATATCATGGATATGAGACGTGAAGATAAAACCGAACCAAGGTATCGACAGATCGAGAAACGGGCTGGTAATTTCATGAGGCGGTGGAATAAAATTCTTGAAGAACAGGTTATAATATGTCAAAGAAATTTGTATAGTGATAAAGTTGGTAATGATTTAAAGAGAGACGCAGGAGATTTATTGGACGGTTCATTAGAAAGTCAAGCGAAAAAAAAGATCAAGATGAAACCAGTACATTAATTAAAAAGCCCTCCTTAAAAGTCCCAGTCAAGATGATCTTCGTAAGTCTTTCCCTCCTGAAAAAAATTGGATATAGGTGACACAATGCACGAAAGACCATGCTGACCACGGAATTGTCTCTTTCCTTTTTTTGTGTATTATTTTGTATAGCTATCTAGCATCCTAACATAGGAATTGATTTATTATACACAGAGTATCTAGATAAAGAGGATGATGAAACGTTTTTTAGTGGTCAGAAATCCTCCAGCTGAAGCTGACAAAGAGATTTTCTCTTTGCTTCAGAAAACATTATCATAACGCAAAACCCGAGGTTTCGGATGTTGCAATACACACAGAAGCCCTGAGAGATTTAGAACACGGTTTATCAAGACCTTCTGGAGGTCTGTTGATTAAAATTCTCATTACTTTGACCGTTCACAAAGGAGGAATATAATGTCTTATTTCTGAAAAATTTTCAGTTTTAATTTTCTTTTCTAGAAGATTATCGCATTTTATATGAAGACGAGTAGGTTATTGCATTTAGGACTTACTAGTGACTGTTCAAAATCACAGCGGAGATCGAATCGCACACTTTCTTTTGATTGCTGGGGGTAACCATTGTCTAGGACTGTCTTGTTAGCTTGTGTTCTACTCACGATTAGCGTAAATATACTAAAGGCTAGGACCTAGAAAAATAGCTATTAATACCTTTTTTAGCTCTAAATGATTTAGCTTGCTGTATTTCCTCATTTTTGTTGAACTTGCATCGGTTAGGTTAGCGGGTGCTTAAAGGTCTTGAACATACAAGAAAATAGATGTCATGTTATGGCTCTGTAATTTCATTTGTCAGATCCCGTGGAAAATATCAGTCAATCACATTTTGTTTATTCTTCACACTTTTTAGGACCGGGATATTTCAATATTATACTGGTTATTCTGAGACTGGGAACCACTTGATAGTAAACTCGCTTACCAGTAATTGTACAGTATGATAGTTACTGGGGATGATTGTGAGAGAAATGTTGTTATTGAAGGATGTAATTATTTTCATGCAATAAAATCTCTTGCAATCAATACCTCTCAGAAGTGAATTGTGCGAAAGAGAATAGATTCTTGTTATCTGCCAGGTAAATTGATTATTTCAAAGGTTGGTAGGAAGGTAATTGGAGGGAACTCTAAGCACTTGCCTATAGAGATTGGATTTTTACTTCCTAATTGATGGCGTGCTTTGTGAAAAATTTAATCGACTAATAGCGTTGCTCTACTCAAGAGATATAGTGTCTCTCTAAAGTCCATAATTAAAAAGGATGCTGATTGTGAGTCGATCAGCATCAGTTCAAGGTTTTAAGCTATCATAACAAGCCTGGTTTCCTCAATCATGGTTATAATCCCTTATCAGTGATAAAGTTGCTAGCTGGAAACATTAATTGGCCAATTCTATAGCCAAAGATCCCGTGAAATTTATCTCTTTCAAAATCATTTCATTTTTCGATTTCGATATATTCGCTATTTGTGCCTTTGCGCTAGTATTAAGTAAGTGATAGATGACAATCGACAGCTAATTCAGTTAATCATAGTGATGATAATTTTTATGATGGTGAATATCCGTCTTGGAGGCAAATTTTTGTCTTACAAGATCAAGACAGAAAAACATAAAAAATTGAGTTCAAAACACATAGACACTAGAGAAGTTTTGTAATCATAATAAGTGGCTGGAAAGATTTAACTTCACTCAGTCGTACATAGAGAAGTATAACAGTGGCTTTCCTCGGTCCAGAGATTCTAACAATGGTAAGACTGTAATCATTTATCCGCGCGGATAACTAAAGCTATTGCGCTGAGTGTTGGAAACGTTTTGCAGGTAAAAAGTTCCATGTATTTCTCAAGATGACTATATTTTACCAATTTCACACAAGCTTAACAAGTATATAAAGTCTGTAGGAATTAGACCACCAAGATAAGGTGAGACGATAAACTATAACATAATCTAGTACGGCTTCATTGCATGCTGAGCACGTGGCTTGAGACAATTGATTTCTGAATTTTGATCAAGTGTTTTTGAAAGAGAATGCGAAACTATGTCTGTTGATAGCCGTGTTCCTGTTATCTGTTGTTGGTAGTGGCGTTTGTGGAACATGCATTTGTTTTCTATTTTATAATAACTCTTCAATCTTTTTGGTATCCTTTATCCGAGTCGGTTCCATCATATTAAATCAAATCCAATATCTTCCTGATTTTTCATGCCACAAAAATAAATTGCGCCAAAGGATAATCAAGGCACTTAAAAAAAGGAAACATCTCTGAAGACTGTCGGTCGTACGTGCATTTATTTTAATCTCCTATGAGGTATGTGTGAATAGATAGATACCTCGTCACTTCCTCTAACAGGGCCAATTCAGTATCTGAACAATAGTATGACATCTTATACTCCTGGTGGCGATACACTGACCTGGCAAGGCTGATCTGCTGAATATTTGTTGTGATAAATACGTCCCACTAGAGAAAACATTAAATATTGGGTTGATATTAGGCGAGAAGGGGCCTTGAGAGCCTTGGAACTCTTCAAAAAAGGCAGGGCGCTGTAAGGAAGAAACATACTGGCTGTGAATGGTTCACTGAAATAATTTCCTTTCAAAATTGGCGCCTGCCAAGAAAATTCAGTTGTTGAACATAGCTCTCATAGGCCACTATTCCACCCTCTACGCTGGCTGTTTCAGTATTCTTGTGGCCAATTTGAAGTTAGGATAAAACGTGTTTTTCTTTCATGTGTGTATCTACTGGCGCTAACTCACTATCCTCTTTAATATCACGTCTCGTTGACGCGCCCATTTCTTTTTAATGCTCCATTCATTTGCTGCAAATTGTCAGAGTATAACAAATTTCATTTTACCTCCCAAGATTGATTGTTCGCTTAATTTTCTTATGGTCCATAGCTTAATGACTAATTGAACCAAACTACACGCAGAATAGGCGTGTTCACCTCGAGACGATGAGAAGGCAACCCCTAACTTCTCTCTCTGTTCCTACTCTGTCGTCTTATCACTGCGTCGCTATAACCTTTTGCTGTGTTGGTTGCATAAAATCCCATTACCCCATATTGCCCTAATCTTCTCATTGTACTTAATTGACTTATATTATCGAGGTACAATTAGAATCTAAAGAGTACTAAAACATTTACTCAATTTTCAGTTCATTGCAATTCCACAAAATAATTTGGAGTGATATCATTGTTGTGGCTTCACCCTTTAATTTACAATTCAACAAAAAGTAGGCCCTTTGCAACCACTAGAGATTTGTTCGGATGGCTATCTCAGCTTTTCTTCTCGCAATTTTAGAGCAAGCAAAAGAGGTAGGTGTAATCCTGCTGGAAGTGCAGCAAGTTATTCTAAAAATTTTTGACAGCCATTACATTGTCTTCATGGTGCTGGCTATTTTACTACAGAAGAATGGATCCAGCTAGACCTCATAATGAACAAAGAGTACACCTGGACAAAGGGCCCACCCGACACATTTTATCGAAATAGCATCGATAGGGCCACCCATTTGAAGCATGAGAACTCACTATTTTTTGCAAAAGGCCGCAAAGATGCGCCCAGCTTGGACGCTATATCATTGTGTGCTTCTATCGAACCGCCCATGAGTGATATCAACACATCACCTGGGTCTGTTGAGGCTCCTTGGAATTTTCCTATTGGAACTATGAACGGAAAACCTTTTGAATCCTCATTGCCTTCTAAAAGTGACTTTATACCATCAGTTTACAGTCCAGGGCAACGACAGTCATCTAGTTACACAAGTATTCTAGGTGAGGAGTTTCAAGGTCCCAATGTGCCCTCGAAAGAGAATATTTCAGGTTATCCGCTATCCGCTGTGGGCTCAGATGGTAAATCTCCACTTTCTTCATCGGCGCGGAAAATGAAAAGCATATCGGCCTGGACGTCTGAAGTCCAAAATAACACCACACGCCAAGTTTCAGGCATCCATTCAAATATACATGCTCCATCGATATCTTCTCAGTTAAAGAAAAGATCTTCCCGCTCTCCTAGATCCAATTTCACTGAAGACCGATTAAAGGGGCTTAAGAATGACGTCAATATATTTGAGACGAGTAATGCTGCAGAGTGGCATGATGATGTAAGCCGGGCACTAGATAAAAGCGGCCCTAAAAAAAAAAAGATCTATCGACTTCGATTAATGGAAAATATGGAAAAGTAGGCAAGAATCCTTATAATATCTTCATAGCTATCAATTGAGCCGTAGTAATATCCTTGAGGTATGCTTATTCCGTTTTAAGTTAGCTAACTTTTTGAAAGGTGACAAACTCTATTGTTCTAGAGGGCCAAAACAAAAAATATCGTCAACAGGTATCCTCTACCACTAATGTATCATCTCGTATAGCTACCCGTACTTCAAATCGGGTAGTTGATGTATCACGCCTAAAATACTATAAAGAATCTAAAGATCAAAAAAGTATCAAAGATAATGATACAGGGACCCAACAAAAGACACGTGTCTGTTGGTTCTGGGCTGAGTCTCCGGGTGGTTGCCGTTATAAACAGGATGAGTGCTTGAATCTGCACGTAAAACCAACACTTAATGGCATGTCAAAACATCTTTATGAAGATAGGAAATCAGCAAGAACTCCTGGCGGCGGTAAAAATATAGTAAAGTCGCTAACATGTTGGTCCTGGGCATCAACAGGAACTTGCAGTGGGGGAGATGGTTGTAAAGATGTTCACGGCTGGGTTATTGGTGGAGTTTCTTCCGGCCCCCAAAAGAACTTGGACCCAGGGAAGAGCTTAGATAAAGAAGCAATCGAACATAAAAAGAAAGGAGTAATCTCAGTAAAAACCCCTGCCAAAGCTAGAGCTACAGCGACAATAAACCAAAACAAACAAGATACAAATGTGATGGAACTAGTAGACCTTAGGAGTAATGAGCATGATGCAGATGATTGTAATCCGCCACAATCATCTGTATTAATGAGTCTTGATCCATCTTTTAATTCTAGCAGTATTCAAGTTTAGCTCAGACTTTCTTTTTCTTCCTCCAAGAAGGGGTTAGCTTATAACTATGCCCAGATTCACTCGAGTTTGATGACCAAAGTTGTAGGTTCCATACATCCTCGGCATCTTACCTTTATCGCTAACCAAAATGTTCAAGAAATTTCTTTAGCTAATTCACTCTGTATGCTCCATTTCAATGGAACATAGAAGTAATTACTGTGATTCAGTGTTTTTATTACCGCAGAAGAGGAGGAGAAGATTCTTTTGAAATCAGCGAGCCAACTTCTTTCACCACTAAATTTTGTCGTGAATATTCACAAAATAGGATTGGTAGGTTTATCCAAACTCTTCATTACCCAAACTATTATACTTTTCTCTTTTCATCATTTCTCACGTCTTTCTTAATGTCACTCTCTCACCTTTCGGAATCATTGAACTTTTTAGATATGACATATGACATATCCTACATCAAGTTGATGAAAAAATTTTAAATTTGCTTCGAAATTTAGCAAAAAAAAAAACTGCGATTTTTTAAAAAAAGGGCTTGGTGTCAGCATGAGAAATCGGTTTCAGATTGGCTGTCACATAGGAGATCTTTAAACTAAAATTAAGTACATCTTGCAGTCTCATAGGGATTGTGATGTTATGGTGTAATTTTGTAGTGATGTTGTGTTAGGGTATCTGGATTTAAATCTATCAATTTCAAAGTTGTATCAGATATCAGATAGCCATATACTGGAAGATTAAAACTTCACAGTATTTTATTCACCTATTCTGTAATGCCATGTGTTTTAGTTTGAACCTTACATACTTACAGGAAGTATTTCCTATAGTACGTGTGTGAATGCGAGTGTTTCGGAATAATTGCAGCAAAAACATCTACTTACAATCTTTATTTAAATCTCACAGATGTGACATGTATATTTACACGTTTTGGTATCTATTTCGTTTTTTACCATCAATCACTCATTCATATACGCATATCTCCCCTATTACAACATTGTTCAAGGCTATTTATTGTATTAAAATTTTGACATGATAAGAGCAAATTCTGCTATTCTAACAGTTGCGACTTTGGCTTTATTTTTTACTCCCCAAAGAATTTCTGATTTATTTTTTTTTAAAAAAAAAAGACGGCACATGAGATGGTAAGAGACTGAGCGCCGTCTGGTCAATTAAAAAAAAAAAAAAGCTTATTTTGTAGGCCCATGTTCATGGAATGATATTTTAAGCTTTAGCCCTTTAAAATTTGGGCCAAAATTGGATGAGGATCAGGTATAGAAGAAGAAGTATCGTATCCGTATTTTATCTTTGTTTATCTCGCTCTACAATGGCGATCTTTAGGAAATATATGGCTTCATAGTATCTAATTTATAATTCTATTTTACTTGAATTCTTTATGACTACCGTTCATCAAAAACCTCTTTTAGGAATAACTCAATCACTTTTTCTTCCAATACCCATGTCAAAGAGAGCTTTCATAAACCACACTCGGGGACAAAAGTATATCTTGAATCTATAAAACCCATACGCGTCGTGTCGGTAGACTATCTATGGCTTGTGACTGATTATCATTATCTCCCCTCTCCAGCCAACCAAATGATGACCATTTATAAGTGTGTATCTGCCGGGAAAAAATCTTCCAAAGACCACTGGATGCGGGGCTCTCTTTCGAGAGGCCGTCCAGCCGAGCGCAATAGACCTGTGTATACCTAAGGTGTTGCTTTGTCCTCCTTAGTCTCTCCTTATCTTCACCCTTAATCAGAGCCTCAGGTCAGAATAGAGTTGTGATAAGATGTCAGAAAATTCTTGGCACGCGTAAACTATGGAATAGCCTAGCCTAACCATCTAGTATCGTTACGGACGTGGGGTAGTCAAGTAACTCATAAACCCAAATAAGTCCTCTTGGCTAGTAGAATCGAATTTTCTGTAATATAAGAGGTGATTTTGCTGATGAGTCGAAGATAGCCGTTCAAGAAGACGAAAGGGCTTTGGACTTTGCTTTCGTGGGCTTTTTGTTTACCCTCCGGTGAGTAGCACATGTTGAATTGTGACGAGGGCTTCTCTAACTACCGTTGAAGCGTTTCGTACCGCAATATTCCTTCCTCCACTTTCCCAGTGTCATTGTCGTCTCGTATTCATCATAGGTATCATCGGAGAGTTTCTTCAAGGTTGAGGGGGGATTGAGTCAGCTCGGAGGTGATAAGGTTGGACTCAATCTTGGCTCTGCAGACTCTCATAAGAGAGCTGGAGGTTCGAAGGGGACACCACGTACAGGTGTTGAGTCATTGACCCCCTAATTAATGAATTATTTAGGAACAGCCTGGGAACCGAAACGTAACCTTTCTTATACATTTGGGGAGAGTGCATTTCGCAAGATTATATTTGGCCCTCAATCTATCGCTGCTACACCCCTATTTTTCATGTATCTCAGTCAATCAGCTTCCAGCTTCACTAAGTAAACTGATTAAATTCTAGCCATCCCTCATAATCCTAGTCGGCTTTCACATTAATTCTAGTTAGCCTTTATTAAACCCCAGTCATCACTTAGCCTTTACCCAACCGTGCTTCAGAGGGGCAGTAGGTAGAAGTTGATTTTTGAGTCTATGTGAAAATATAAACTAGACTTTGGCTTGCTCCTCGGTGTCCGAAAAGCCTTTCATAGGCGATGATATCAAAGATACATGTTGAATCTAGAGAGAGTTTCTAATTTTTATCACAAATAAAATTCAATCTTTTTGATGTTATTGAACTACATCATCTATTGGAGGAAACTGAGGTAATTCTCTTGTATTTTTTTACGAAAAGAGAGAAATTGATGTACATATAAATCATTTCTGAGGTGGTGTAGAATGTTAGGAATACGGATTTCTAAGTGTCAAAAGGAGAAGCTAGGGACGTTGAGAATCTTAAACGATACGTATCGTTCCGTAACGAGGCAAGAAGAATGTAAGAGTCAGAAGTTTGAGATTAGAGCTACTTCAGGCGGTATGAGATATATTTCATCTTTTATCTGACTTTCAGTGAATGCGTTTTTAATATCGTAGAAGCATTCTAGATCGTACTTGGCAATAATTTCCATAAACAGACGAATTATATCTAAAAGATTGTAGCGTCACATAGTCGAAGTACTTAGATTTCCGGGTATGAGGAAGCGTCGGCATAGGCAACGAGATATTGGCTGGTTGTACTGGGATAAGATAAATCCCAATCGGTTTTTGCGGCTGAGTAGCAGAGTTTTCATTTAGCAGCTTGTAGGTGACTTTTGTCCGGGCAAAATAAATATTTGCTCAAAAGAGTTACTGTGTATGCTATGTCAGGTCGACTACCTATGAAAAGGTACATTAATGATCCAACGATGGCTTGATACTTTTTGACATTCTTAAGACGATCCTCCTCGGCATTACGTTGGGATCAAGAGGTGTGCCATCTTTATGAGGATTTGTAAAGCCAAAGCGCTCGAGAATCTTTTTCAAATATCATTGTTGTGACAGTTGACTACCTAGTGAGTTAATGATTATTTCTTGACCATAAATCTTTATAAAAATCGTTTCCGATAGATATCTTTAGGTGTTTCCGAAAGTCATTGCCTCGTCCAAAAATGACAGTATCGAGTATCGTCAACAAATATGGAGATGAAAATAAAACCTCAATGTGCATTTTTATCTTTAATGAATGAATTGTCACCTTTTGGAAAAAAAATCGGGTACTATCTCTCTAGCCTTTTCCCACGAAAAAAACATAGTATTTCTGGAAGAAGGCACCAAAAGAACATTTTGAAGGATACAACGATTTCTACCATCACTGGTAAAAGTGGAAAGAAGAATAGTACGCTTACTAGTGACTGAGGTATGGCTATTATCGACAATTCGCACGTTTGTAGCTTGAAAAAGCGTGAAAGATTCGAAGTTGTCGACCACAACCGGTCATGTGTGTAACAGTATAGGCGTCTAAGATCCACTCTTTTGGAGTTGATGAAAAAGGTGAAGATTTGGTCATAAAAGATCGGTTAGAGAGTTCGTCGTCGGTTACCGAAACCCTTTTTGTGTTCTCATTTTCTAAGGTTTTCTTCTATTTTTTAGCTTCCTTCATTTATCCCTTTTTATTTAGTTTGAAACAGCTTTTGTATGTATAGCCCTACCCTTGTAGTTGAAATTCTTCACTTTGAACCATGAACACTCAAAGACTCTTTGCCTGATATATGAAATGCCATGCTGTCACTACCACCAAAGTTTCCGCCAGCAGAAAGATCCAAGAGCTTTGATTTAATAAGTTGATACTTGATCAAATATTTGATTGCTATGTTTTCGATAATGTTGTCCAAGGACTTGTGGAGTGAAAGGAGTAAATTGCGCCTTGACTTCATTAGGTATTGTTCCAAGGAAATTCCGGAAATTAATGGCCCTCATTTCTGTTGGGCCTGTAGGGCTACCAATACGTCTTAAAGAATCTACCGTATTCTCCTCAATCTCCCATGGAGGGTTTATCAAAGGGTCGAAGTTTCCTGAAATAGAAAGATTTTTGCATGACCTAGCGAATCGTGATAAGACAGGTTTTGAAAGTAACTTTTCTCTACGCAGACGCAGGGGGTGGCGAGGATCGAGTCTACATATACGTATCGCTACTTTTTGTGTTATATTATCGAGAGCAGTCTCAGCGGGTAATAGTCCGGACTCTCTTAGTAGAGATGCGGTAGGAGTAGTACGGTATACTGGAAGAATTGCTCTTGCTGTAGCTAGATGTAGTTTTTGTATGTTTGAAATGTGTAAACCTATTCTATTACATACTATTTTGTCCCCTTTATTTCTATATTTCCCAGGCCACCAGGTCTGGGCACCAAAATGAGCAATGGGTAGAACACACGCAATCGCTGCTTGTCTAGATAGTTTGGGAGAGACCCCTCTTAGAGTATTGCCCAAGCAACGGAGAGCATTTGCCACTTTG
>PEDP01000569.1:0-21614 GCA_002918395.1 Erysiphe pulchra | reverse complement strand
ATCAATACAACATAGATATAAAAACATCCTAATATAAATCTCTCATCGTCGTGAACTAAGTTCCAAGATAATCCTTTTCTATCCAAAATACCATTCTCATCTCTTTATCTCCCTGCATATTCCAAATCAATAGGGTGAAGATCAGTATCAATTTGACCAGGGACTCTGGCTTGAAAAAAATTTGATGGATCTGAACATAAATTTGGTGGTTGTAATAATGAGTGGCCCAGCTCACAAATGAAGTGGAAAAGAGCGAAATAATCTTATTGCAGATGCAATGGATATGATCAATATGAAGAGCGGGCTATCTTCGATCGATCAGTAGTAGTTTCAAGTCACCTCCGACATACAAGGGCTGCTTAGTACACTTTAATAGCATCTTTAGGCCCGAGTCTGCTTCATCTGGACCTACCAGTGCATTATAGATATTCCATATAAATGCTCTCCTGTTGTTTCACATAGAGATTGTTATCTGAAGTATGTCATAAGAGAGATCTAAAGTCTCTTGATGGGGATAGAGTCTTGCATTTTTATGATTGTATATTAGAGCGCTGGGCCGTAAGTGCCAAATAGATAATGAAGAGAAGTTTATGACCAATTGTTGTGTCTTAGATTTACGCAGTGATAGATCAGTAAAAATCCATGGTTCTTGAAGTAGTTTTCACTCGCTAATGCTAGGGAAATGCCGTGTGCTAAGGATGATTTCCCAACATTTACTTGCATGATGCGGAGAGAAGTATCTGTCCGTCTTTTGTGCTTTCTTGCCATATTTAATTGGAGGACTATATTTCGGTCTCCATAACACTTTGAGTCTCATCTTGAATAAGATTTAGCTGCTTATTTAATTTAAGATATTCTTTTCCACAAGCAACTCGAATTTGATGAAGCTGGCTGCTCGTTGGTTGGAAAAGTACCGCATTTTTTTGTTGAGGTCTAGCGGGGCATGAGGTATCTTTCAAGCGGTGGGGGCTATAGCAATTAAGACATCTTGCCGGTTTTTCACATAGTCCAGTGTGTGCATTCATTCCACAGATCTCACATTTACATGTTCTTGCACATGTTCTAGAAGAATCGTGGAGCATTTTTTACAAGCAATGACCTGATGTCGTTGACAAATTCGTTGAATAGAAACTGTTTCTTAAAAAATGCGGAAGTCCGGAGAGAAATTTGTTAGCTCTTGCTTCAGGAATGCAGATACGTATATTTCCGTAAGGCTCATCATTCTACGATTTACAGGTCCAATCCATGAAACGTATTGGTACAACATCATGAACAATGGCTAGTTCATCAAAGAGTAATCCATTTATAGAATCTTGAATACCATCGAGACAGCGAAATTTCTCTGGGATCGGCCCAACAATAAAGCTTTTTCATTTTTATTGCTACTCTACAGTTGCATTCCCTAATCGTTCTTCAGTAGCCTTTTTGCTTTGCATGAGAGAAGTAGCTTTCGCTGGAGTAGGTGCAAGGATAGCAATCCTGGAGGGAACCGACCATACATCAGAGACAAGCGATTTGACAGTCACCAATTATTGAATCATTTGTCGTAACTTAAAGGCTCCAGCCATACGCGCTCCATGATCAGGCGCAATCTGGATCATGACACGTCTGTCCTCTTTGCTCTGTCCTTGCGAAGATAAGGCCTTGAGAATGTGTCTTTTCAAATTGTGAGATGTTATGCTCACATCCTGACTTTTTGCTTTCTTAACCTATGTGTCCTGACGTCCCAATAGGTGAGTCTGTGTGAACTCAGGCGTATTCCTGTAAACTCGATCGCTACATTTCACCTGTGACGCACCATCTGCAAGCATGGCGAGAAAATATCCCCCAACTCCTGGATTTCGCTCTTCCAATCTTTGTAAATTATCGTTATTAAGGTCGAAAAGACCCTTGATTGCGACCATGAGGGGAACTGTACGAATTCTCTTTTTATCGCTTGCCTGTAACTTAGAGATGTCAGAGTTTTTCCCTAAATTCATCAGAGTTACTTCTGGGAGCAGTGGGAATTCATCTGTAGAAAGTTCGCTTCCTGTATCATCCTCCATGCCTAAGTCTAAATCTTCTCTGTTGGTTAAGCTGTGCGTCTCACTAAGCGTACTCTCGATGAGATTGCTACGAGTTGAGGCATTCGAATCAGGGATCTACATGAAAGTCATTGCTTTGATCAAACGTGCTGATCTAAAAGCTGCAGTTGTTGGTTTGGATATTCTACTCTTAGTATCTGGAGGGTCTGGAGAAAGTACCCGCTTAAAGTGCCAGCGGCGGTGCCATTGTCTTACCTTCTGATTTAAAGTAAAGTGAGGCTACAATATGTAATTGATATAATTTTTATCTATTCATATTGATGAAAATGATATTTTTGGTTGAGATCAAATAATACTAAGAATTTGTTTACTAAGAAGGTGATACCAAGATAGGTTAAGTCACGTGAGTATATATATTGGATCCTGGCTCTGGGTTTAGTGAAGAGTCCTTACTGACGTCTATCATGACTCGGGGGGTCTCCAACACACCTGTTATACTGTGGTCGCCATAATCCTCGACTCCCAAACCCACCCAGAAATGCGAGTAACCCCGTCTAATTTTTTCTCACTGCTTATGAGGCAACTAAAATACTTATTGAATGGTTCGAAACCACAAAATTCTTCGTTGATATCTGCCCTAGATCCATACCCGAGGATCGTTCTACACATCGGTAGCTTACTGGCTAATTAGAGTTCCATTTTCTCAACCCCTACCAGTTCCTCCCGCGGAAGGAAAAGAAAAGTATTCTATTCTACTCTAGATAATTAAAGTTTTTTCTTTTAGAAAAGTCTCATCACATATCCACCAAGATTTGGTAGCGCAGTCTACAAACTCTGCTCACTATAAAATTAAGGTGAACACTCTCCGGGATGGAAAGCTAGATATCTCAGACATCCAAGGCAGTAAGTCTTGGCGCCCGATGATAACTCGGGTTTTGTAAATAGTGGCCTAGTCCTTATTTAGTTAGAAGTAAAATAATAAACAAAGAAACAATTATAAAATCACTTTCATGCAGAACTTAGCGCCAACAACCACCGACCAAATCCGTTATTTTTACCCATTACCCCCAATCAACATGCCCAAATCCGCCCCATATTATGTGTAATAGCTTGGTAAATCATAAATTACTAAAATTTTCATCGTACAGAATATCGTAGTCTTCCCCAGACTCCCAGTAATCACGCGAACCCCTCCCGGCCATATTTTCGTCCATTGAACTTTCATCAACAAATGTGAACCCTTTGAAATTAGCCTGCATTCCAGGACTTAACGGCGTTGATGTTTCTAAGCCAGCTGCAAGCGCAGCAGCTCTATCATTTAATGATCCATCTCCATTAAGTGCATTGGTAAACTCAGGATCAAAATTTGAAGTATCTGTTTCAGAAGTAAGTTGTGGTTTGAATGTTGGTGTTATTTTCTTCGCAGCCAAGAGATCCCAATCAATGTCTGCAAAAAAAGGATGACGTTTCAGCTCTTCTGCATCATCGTTGGCACCAAGGCGATGTTTTGGATTTCGATTTAGTAAGCCTTTCACAAAGTTTCGACCTTCGGTAGTTAGAGTGTCTCGTGGAAAGCGAACCTTACCAAAGGCTATATTCTTATACATTTGTTGCGTATCTTCCGCGTAAAATGGGGACCAACCACAGCACATCTCAAAGACAAGTACGCCTAACGACCAAAAATCAACCATCTTAGTGTATCCAGTTTCGTCTAATAGAACTTCGGGTGCAAGGTATTCAGTGGTGCCACAAAACGTATTTGTAGTTTCATTTTTAGTCAGATTAGCTTTAGACAAGCCGAAATCGCATAAAGCGATATGACCGTTAGCATCAAGTAAGATATTCTCTGGTTTCAGATCCCGATATACAATATCATGCTTGTGGAGATGCTGGAGGGCTAAAATGAGTTCGGCAATGTAAAATTTTGCACGCTCTTCGCAAAATCTTCCTTCCCTTTGTAAATGCCAAAAAAGCTCACCACCAGACATGTAGTCTGTAACAAGATAAAGATCACTTGGAGTTTGGAATGAAAACTTGAGTCCAACAATAAACTTCGACTCCGCCATAGCTGTTCTCACCAAGATGTTTCTTTCGCCAACTGTATGCGCAACCTCTTTCTTTTGTACAATGACTTTTTTCTGAAGCACTTTCATTGCATAAATCCGTCCTGTGTCTTTTTTTCGAACCTGGTAAACCTGGCCGAATGTTCCTTTCCCGATAAGTTTCAGGAAAGTGAAATCTTCTGGTCCGTAATGTTTCTTCCATGTTGGTTGAAATTTAATCTCAACATATATCTCACCCATATTTGCACAGTCCTTGTCGTTTTTCCCTCTTAGTTGAAACCAGCCTCTGATTGGTGGGTCTTCTTTTTCGGTAAGGTTTGCTTGTAATTCCGCGTGGCCTAAGAATTCATCGGCAACAGGACCTCGATCGTATATTGTGAGATGAACACTCGAGTCAGAGCCCACAACATCACTACAATAATTAGCACTAGACTTTTATCATTAGCTTATCTCTTACAAGATAGCCTTCGTGTCCCAGTGTGGATTTGTCGTTGGTTTTCTACGACATGTGATATCTGGATGATCGATTGTACTCGTGTTACTACTTTGTCGACTTTTCATTGGTATTACCATTGGTTTTCTCGTTTCGCTTGCTGAGCGTACTACCGGGATACCTCCTACTTCGAGACTATCCGATTGATCCTTGAATTCGTCTTCATTTCCAGACAGAGGTCCATTTGAAAAAAGCTCACTTCTCTGAAATACGGCTACAACATATGGATGTCTACTCTTTCGTAATCCTCGAGCTTCTGAAATCTTTACAACAAGTCTACCTTTAGTAGGTGGAGCTGAAGCTGTAGTGACTGGCGTTTGTAGAGGCGTTAGTTCATTCTTAGGACCATCTGTCGGTGCGAATTTTCCTTGACGATTTACTGGATCTGAGCCGGCGCTAAAATCAGACTTGCATGTTCGGTTCGAAAGTGTGCGGGCGGGGGTAACAGATATTGACTTTTCAGTAAAAGACTCTGTCAGCTGTTTAAGTTGATCAATGGGAGGAGACTTGTAAAATTCAGAACTGAGACAAGAATGAGATGAGGTTCCAGAAGAAACGTGTTTAGAGTTATCACTAGGATTTGACATGAGTGCAGATATATGTAGCGCTGTTATGATGGATGATAATGGAGCCATGGAGAGTCTCCGAACTGTTGATGGAGGTTTTTCTGGCATGGATTCTGAATGTGTAGAATATTTCAATAACGACTGCTTACTCTTCAAGCATTTAGAATTAGATTTCTCTGCTAAACTTGAATTGCTTTTGAGATATTGCAAGGAATTTTTAAGGGTCACAGACGGTGTGGAATGTGGATAATTAACCATAGACTGCGATTTCTCGACAGTATTAGTAAGAGTCTTATTCTCCACACTGTCTCCAGGCTTGACAGTGGGGACTGTTGCGACTAACGACAGCACTTCGTCTGAATTTAACTTCCTCGGACATTTTGAGGATAAAAGATTCTCGTCTGAATTTTTTAATGCAAAGGGTTCAAGCAAACCAAGGCTTGAATGTGTAGAAGAACCATAACCAACCTGTCCGAAATAACTATGTTCTATTCCTGGTAATCGTTTATCTGCCGAGTCGGGATGAGGTGTTGCAATGCCTGATGGTAGAGTTTGATTTCCGATATCCGAATCGTTTTGAATATCCTGACTACTATTGAAATGGTTAGTTAACATCTTAGGACAAAATACTAAACTCATGACAAAAAGTTCTTTGTAAGGATTGTAATAAGATAAAAAAGGAACCATGTTTTTGCCTGAAATCAGCTTGAACCAGATTTGGCATAGCTGCTTCTTTTTTTTCAAGTAAACCTAGAATTACACAAAGAGCGGGTCTATCATATTTGCTTTTCGCAAATGGAAGGATTCAGCAAGGATTAAACCACAAATCCTCCCCTAATCCATAAAATGGTAAAATATACTCAATATAACAAAACGGTCATAAAACTGTCAGATGACATCAATCAACAAAGAGGATCATACAAGTATCGCAAGATGTATCCAGCTCGAACACATATTTGTCAGTCGCTTAAGCGAGTGCGATTGAAATTCTCGTAGATAAATTGTATACTTATAGGGATAAATTTGGTTTTGCGCGTGCGTGTGTAGAGTAAGGCGCAATACATTGAAATAAACAACTCCTCACAACCTCACCTGAATACGATAGACTGTGTGGCTTGCTTCAGAAAGTCCATTTCTGTACCGGTCATAAAGATTTGACGTGTATGATTATACTGCTCTTTCTCGTGTTAAGCGATAAAGCTGAGTAACTGGATATTGAATTGCGTCTTCGTGGTGTTAAAAATGCGAGGACACTGTTTAAATTTAGCGTAGCCTAACCATTATCGGGAGAGCTGCTTACTGTGCAAATCGGCGCCAGGCTATGTGAACCGCAACCCCAAGATATTTCAGCGACTAGGCAAAAGAGGGGCAGGCTGAGCAATAAAGTGAGTTGGAGTACTTAGTTTTGGGAGAAGAGGGGAGCTAGAAGAGATGTAGAACAATATTCGTTAATCCAAGAAATTTTTCAGATGGAATGGTCGCGCCCTACATTTTTAAGAGGCAGGAAGAAGGCGGAGGGAATGAGCGAAGGTGGTGGGAATTGGATGGAACATGGTGGGCCGGGGAGCCAGGGTGGGGTTTCGCAGGCTGGGTTGGGATGGGGAGGATAAAATGGGATAGGGAATATGAATAGTGTGAAGAGAGATAGCCTTATCGCTTATTTTACTTATTCGGGGAATAAGCGAGGAGTATTTAGCGAAAATACTACCCTTAAATTCTAGGCTAATATAGAGCAGGAAACACAACTCTAAACTATGCAATCAACGAGCGTTTCATGATTAATCGACTCAAACTTCATTTCAAAAAACGTCGTGATTTCACTATATATGAATAGATGAAGGAGTCTGGGGAATTTCAACAGTCGACTGCTATTCTCGTCTTATTCTATGTCTCCCTACCTTCTGTTCACTGTAAATAGAGTGGCGAAGGTAATGCTGCAACTTCCAATAAACATCATAGATACCAAAGAACGTGGAAGCAGCTCCCACCAGCTTCAAAGAAGCGTGTCGTCTGGCGCACGTGAAAATAAATGTAATGCAACAATAAGAAAAGCGGAGGACTTCATCTCTCATCTAATTCCCGATGGCTCCTCCAGAAATTTGTCAGACGTCCGCAATTGCATTTACTTTTTATTGCTCACCACCCACTGACTGGACTGACTAATAAAATGGCCTCTTTTAAGTCCTGGCAAATTTACCGAACCATGAAACAGGCACTTGAGGTCCGTGCAGTAAAATAGTTGTGCCACGAGGAGATTTCGAACGGATACAGGGGTTATTCTGGAATACGATCTGGCTCTTTAATTTGGATGCTACGAAGATATGCTTATTTAGAACCACAGAGTTGACTGCGCCTCTCACCTAAATAGATGGCGAGGATTCATTTTAATCATATTCTCGAGACGAGATCAGCAGCTTCTTTGGACTCTTGTCTCGGAATATTGCACTTATTTAATATTGTTCCGCTTACACCTACGCCCATTAACGCCACTTGCGTTAATATACTGACTGTATCAGATCATCGAATACTTCATAAAAGGCATTTTTTCGACGACTAATACAGAAATCTGGTTTTACAATCTGATTACTATATATAACAAACCAATATTAAATATTTGCTGGTTACGAAGGCAGTCGATATCCGCCAAAAGAAGTTTCGAAAATTAATTTCATCAATCAAATTCAGTAGTATTATGCTACCTTGGCTCCAAATGGGATTAGATATAGTCAACAAACTAATACCATAAAAGGTAAATATCTTACTCATGCGGGCATATTTTACTAAAAAGATATTGTATGGAAAAAGTTAGCTTGCCTCAACTTGATCACTAGAATCATCGAGATTTAACCAAAGTATAAGTCGCTTTCTTGGTCCAATATCAACTTAAAAATTCTTAATTGGTAAGATTTTATCGGTATGTCCAAAAACAAATTGTTTCATGATACAGCCATTCGGCTGTAGAAGCCATCTAAATATAATTTCGTCTCATCTTGTCCATCCCCATGCACAACATCGTGTGTGCCACTGTAGTCTCACAGACTCTAGCAGAAGATCATTAGATGAACTTATTTCATTGCCATTCTCAAAAGTTCAAAGCCATTCTTCATTTATTCATATTCGTGGCCATGCAGTCTAAACTTAGTTCACAAAATAGATCAACACATGACGCCACTCTTAGATTAAATACAAAATTTGGGGTTCTTTATTAACTAACTTGTTTCACTATTTTAAGAACTATCATTTCCCCACTATATACTTATGTAATCGAAACTTAACAGAAAACGGTCCGTTTAACTAGGGATGCTTAGCACCAGTCCAAATCAAGATTACAAACTAAATTGTGGTCAAATCAGATCCTAACAAAAACTAACTATAGAAAAATGTATTAAAAATCGCCTGTTACCGGTCACTTATGGTTAAGGGAAAATACAAATTTCAGATCGTTAGGGCAACCATGCTAAACACTAAGCCTTTTTTGGACTCACTCCTGTCCCAGCCCTATACCCATTTGGCATTAAAAGATTCGGCAAAGGTTGCTTGGCCAACATAATTGATAATTTATTTTGCTTAAAACACCGGTGCTCGTGTATCTCACAAGAGCACCTTACACTCAAACACTTTTCACACTCTCATAGCTAGTAAATCCTTATCGTTTTTTACCTACTCCCATTATTTCCAACTAAATAAAGTAGGTGCATAAATGTAAGATAAAGAGGCTAGAAGCTTGAATTATTTAGAACTGACAGCAGGCAGGTATTGAAGCAGCATATCTCTAGAGATTTGAATCTAGGTTCTAAAGAAATCAAGCCTTCTTGAACTGATTGGAAACTTTTTTTCCTTAAGCAGATAAGAGTATGGATAATATCACTTCCTCTAGCGTATCTGTCTGTTACGAAGATACACTTCTTAATGAGCCTGAATCCTTCATTGACGACCACATAATTCAAGTCGATTACTGAATCCAATTCTCTTTATGATCTCCATGATACGGAGGGAGAAAATTTAGCTGATTGTTACTTATATTTTGAAGGCCATGATGCTGAATTTTGGGGTCATTTAAATTCAGTTACACTCCAATTGTTAAATCGAAGGCTGAAATATACCCTAGCTCCTCAGATGCATATGAGTCAGTCATGAAGTTCAGTGAAAATGAGAGTTTCGCTTGAGTTAAAGCAGGTTTTACCAAAAGAGCCAAGAACGGTTTTGAGATTAATGTTCCTTTAAAATACCAAAAAGGCTTAATTCGTAATCGTCTTAAGTAAATTAAAATAGACCACCATTTTATCAGACTGCAAAGCATCAATGATTCTTAAGCCAGTGAATAGAGCAAATTCAGGGTGAATGTACATTTTCTCTGGGGAACCATACATCTCACAATAGAAAGGATGCTTTCTAACTTCTATTGCTTTGTACAGGCGTCGTGGTGGAGGTGAAAACGTGAAAATATTTCTGTTGAATGCATGAGCCTGGGTGGCTTCTCCGTTGCAAGCCCTGGTATTCGCATTCTCCCTATTTCTTAACAACAGTTATAATTTTATCAAAAATGATCCAACTATCCACGATATCTCTAATGAGTGGGCCAAAATAAGGGCCATAAAATTAAGCGGGTATTTACCCGTTAGTAGAGTACTTCAAACTCTTGAAAACGACGGCGTTTATCACAAGTATATAAAGCATAATGATGATAGACTCAAGACCTTGTTTTTTATATGTCCGGATATGATTTAGATTTAAAAAGAAGCTGTATGTGTGCTTGTTGTAGATTGTACAAATAAATCAGCGTCTACAATCTTCCATATTTTTGAATTAACTTTATAACATCTATAAGTTAGACATTCCCATTGGCACACTGTCTAATGGTTGGAGAGAAACAAGAAGATTATTGCTTTGCTCTGGAATACTTAGATATTATGTTTGAAGAGTTAAATTTGTATGACCCTGCAGTAATTTTCCATGATACAGATAGAGCATCAGAGGTCATACTGATGAATTTGATAAACATAGATGGTTAGTCCAGCTAGGAAATATGCAGTCTCTTCAAGCTCCATAGGCACCAAATTCTGCAGGTATACTGCAACAAGTGCATGACTTATATCTTCTCCATCGGCAGCAGACTTCCATAAATCCGACTAAAGAACTCCTTGATTGAAATACTCAGTCTGCGACAGCGTCAACGCATGGTAGGCTTATAATTTAACACGCCGTTATAACTCATCTTTTCAGTTAGTTGAACAGATACGTCTACAACAAAAAAGCAGCTCTACAACATGCAATAGTAATGGCCACAATTCCTGGATACGTCCTCAAAGAAATACAGCTACATAATCTCATACCTAAGCAGCATAAACTTAAGGATTCACCCACTGATACGTTTGTTCTTCTTCACAGCCTAGCTTCAAACAGCTTCTACGTCAGATATTAGCGCCTATGCGAAACCTGTAGAATGTCTTAGCGAGTGACGGGTCTGTAAGTAGGTATCCTACAGCACCTTGAATAAGCTTTATAGTTCTCTTTAATAGATTAAGCATTTCAATAATAGCAAAGCCATTAATTTTCATTTGTGATAAAAATTATAAGCTCACTCCAGTTTTCATCTGTACCTTTGGTATTATCGCCTGGGAATTGCTCCTGAGGCACCAAAAAGCAAGTCAAGAAATCTAGTTCATATTTACTCGTAGATAGAAGAATTGATGTACTCAGCTGCTGCCAACATTGAAGTCAAATAGAAGTGCCTCAGAGGGTGAGGGATAACTGGCATTAATTTAAAAGCTGACTAGGAGGATGTTCAGCGACGTTGGAAGCTGATTGGCCAAGATATGAGACATATGCTTCAGCCAAGAGATCATCTTTTCTTCTCCTTTGAATTGCATCTTGTGGAAAAGTTGCAGACTGTTCAAATTCTCTCTAGTGCACCTGCCCTGAGTAGTGACTACTTTTAGGGTTAGGACTTCAACGAAAACTCTCGTATTACGATCAGTAATATTAGTTGTTCTGGCACGCTTTAACCAGTAATGGATGTGAGTATCGTATTTTGGAGATGGTCCTTGGCCTTAAAATATTTGATTGATTCATGAAGGCATGGCAAGCCGCTAGTAAAACAGGGAGTTAGTTGTTTTTTTGCATCTCACTACTAAGCCTCTAAGGCGCATAGCAGATCTACGGACGTGAGTGAGCATTGAGAGGTTGAGGTTTTTGTCGATCCTAAGCTTTTCGGCCACTAGTCTGTGAGTGCTGAGAGGCATTTCAGGTCATTTATTGTTGCAGCGGAGAAAATACTCCTCTACGACTGCATGGATTATGCTTTTCAGATGGAGCTTAGCATGAATAGATAGTCTTATGTTATAAGTTCAGGTATGCTTTCACTCGTTATGGTAGAATTATTAGCTACGACAGCTAAGCTGTTCCTAACTATCAAACTGTAACACATAAATAGCACTTCAGAAGGCCAATATTCTAGGAGCTGAGCAACATTACAATATCTGTCACTTGAGGACTAAAACAGAGACTCTCTTAACCTTCCAACTACGAAAATAAGTCAAAACTGATTCAAAAGTAACAAAAACCAGAAGATAGTAGTGTTAGATAACATTCTAGTCACAAATCTTGAGATCTTGACTTATGAAAAAACAGCCAAAACTTGCTAAATTATTGCGAAGAAAGACTACACAATGTAAATCGAAGCATTAAATTCAATCTCTATACAAATTAATTCAAACAAAATTATTCTACAATAATCTATTTGTTGTTGAGGTAGGTAGTATGGAATTGTAAAAGTTGGTGAAGGGGTTAGGGGTTTGATCTTAACTAATTTTTCTCCACATACACATTTCTCGTTATTATCAAAGCGAATGCTAAAGTCGTCATGTTAACCTGACCTAGATATTATTGTTTCAACCGAACTCAAGGGCACTGGAAATTATGCATTTTGGGCACTCTGAATGACAGCATGTCCTCGTCGTCAGGGCTTCATAGTTATTGTTGAAACAAAAAATGGTCAAAGATAAGGCCAACGGAAACGCTCTTGCTGACTTTGAATTGTGCCTCAAGATGGCCCTTTTCTTCTACGTATCACATATCAAAATGGCTCATCATTTATGGGAATTAGAGAAGAATCTTTATTAGCCTAAAGGATTCAGTGCAGATTTTTATTTTAGCACCTTGGAAGAACTACTCAACACCTTTCGCAGACTCTTGGATTCAATGCACCAAAATGGTATCGAATTGCCGTAAAAGCCTATCTTTACTTGACAAGTAAATCACCTTACAAACAATTTCGAAAAAGTTGTGACAAATATAAGATGCAAACTCAGAAATAATTTGGATTCTTATACTATCGACGAGTTGTTTTCAAACTTACTTGATAAAGCCAATCTACTTCCATCAAAAATCAAAATAGCACTGGTGATGTCGTCAAATAAAGAGTCAAGCTTATTCAAGTCCAAGAAATCATATTAAGTCACAAAAGGCATGCTATGTCGGCATGTTCACTGCACAAATCACGACATAACTGATTATTTCGACTTGTCCCTCAATGAATCCCTAAAAATATGGAAATTTGCTTTACAATCTAGCAGTTCTCTATGTAAAATTCGGCGCCAAAAATCTGGCGCTGTAGTAAATGATTATACTCTTATCATGAGTCACAAGGAAAGTAACCTCATCAGTTTTAATGATAGTTATATAGATAAAATTATGCTATAAATGAAAATGAGAACGCTAAATTGTGCAATAAGTGTGAGAAACCAGGAAAAAACTTTCAACGAAATCCATTCATATATTTTACCTCTGAATTCCGCTTGCATTTCGAACCAAATTTCAAACCAAGTCGTGCAAAAGTCTGGTTACTTTTCTTCTAGTTCTAAACCTGTCTTAGGGTTTTACCAAAATTGGCCTCAAACACAAATATTTCAGACACCTGATCGATTTGATCAAGATGACGGCCTAGATCGGTTAGATGAGTTTAGCCTTAGTTGTTACTATCAATAACGAGCTTAGCACTATAATCAAACCATAATCAATGTATAGAGGTAAAAATCAATTCAAGCTATGTAGGCTAAAATTAGCAAGCTGGAAAGTCAGAATACGTGGACCCTAACCCCATTGTCCCCAGAAATACTCCGTCTTAAAGATTTTCAGAGCTCAATGGCAATATAATAAAACAAAAAGTATTGTAATCGAGTCCTCGGTATTGGCTATCTAAAAACTATCTCTACGATGAGTAGGTCAGAGTCATACCTTTTTTTTTTTCATTCTTTCTGTCCAATGGTGTTTACTATCCTCATGAAAGTATTGATAACACTCCGTGAGCTTGTCCGTGTCAGATAAGTCATAATTTAGTACAAGATATCGGATTTGAATCTATCAACCTCACTGCTACTTGAAATTTTTTAAAATTAGGGAATGTTATTCTATTGGGCAAGAATTTTAAATACAAATCTTTTGGTTATTTGCATTGCGTGAAACTCTCTCAATGGTACCTGAGCCACATCTTCTCTCGAACCGTTACCATCGGCTCCATAACATGTATTTCATAGAAAATGTCATTAGTTCCCTCAATCAGCTTACAGTATCTAAGCAAAATCTATGGTCCTATTCTTCACTAATGGGCCAATCCATCTCTCACCCGGGCCGCTCTATCTAATTGAGGCCAAAGGAGAGCAGTCTCTCCCCAGATCGTATATTGGAGAATACAGAAAATATGAATCATTTCGATCTCAAAGGCCAAATTTCCAAGAATTTCGCTGAAAAAAAAAAGATTTACATTCCCTCAATTTGTATGAATTATAAACTGGCCCAAATTATAAAATATTCTTAGGGAATCGACGTCATATTTTATCGCAGATAAAACAAACTATATGAAAATTAGTGATATTAGTAGTAAATAGCTACGACGGGATTATTCCAACAATATTCATCTGCCAAAATAAAATTCAAATCCTCCAGCTCGATCAACAACTCAAAAGTAAAAAAGTAGTTAATCACTGGTAGAAGACCTTAAGATTTAACCAGAAAGCCCTCAATAGATGTTCTGTCCTCGCAGCTCAAAGCGAATAGAAGTACTAGGATCTTTAACGATTGTATCGCCTTAATAACTTGTAACCGATAGTTCTCAAGCAAATAATGATGCATTAAACTTTGGAGGGCACAAATTAGTTACATAATAGGCCCATCGTTGACGCTCAGAACAGAGCTGATTAATATTTTTTTTCTTTGTTGAACTTCTATTTACTGCTATACAGACCAACTTTGATGATTTTTTCAATACTGTTGGGAGCTTCAAAATGCTATGGCTGCAAGCAAGTACCTTGACTGAGCTCATCCATGTTGTTGTTGTTTTTACGCCAATAGATAAGAGTGTACTGATTGCTGAACAAGTAATTTGGGTTTGAAAAAATGCAGGAGCACACACGGCTCAAATTAACCTGATAAGATCGGTCATGTAATATACTAAAGTAAATCAGACGAAATAGTGGTGCGATACGATGCTAATTGAATTCGACTCGGGGACGTGTCCTTAAACTTATAGCCTATCTACCAGATTCACATCTAACAACGGTGTTAGACGAGCAGGGAGAGGTGGAGATTAGTGAACCGCAGCCTGTATCTTTCCGATGTAGTTGAGATAAGGCTCGAATTTTTTTGATACTAAACTGGCTTCTGAAAGTGATAGAGACGAAGTTGTTCATAGAGTGATGAAACGGCATTGAAATGTCAATGAAAGGCTTGCTGAACTACCTAGGAAGACTCAGACGCTGACTGGATCTTATTTGGATAAGAAAATTTTTTCACTTCTCTTTCATTTTCTTACAGACAGGTGTTACTTTTTACATATATTTTTCTTAACACGTTTGTCGTTATTGTGTAGCGTAGCTATAAACTTATCATAAATGGAATTCAAGGCTATGAGTGTACCGAATAGAAAAGAGTACATTTCTTCTTATATGTACTTCCACTGCGTCTCTGTGTCATGACACAGTCTTGAGGTGCAAATTTACAATGGATGAATTTTAATTTTTCCCCGAAAAAAAAACCAACTTCTGTGCACTATATTGATCACTATAATTACAATCATGCCTCATAGATTATCAGGGCTCCAACATCTAGAGTTCTGTAGGCCCTGAAATATAGGGATGTAACAAGGGCTGAGGATGTTAAAAAGTTTTGCATCCACGGTATTTTTTTTCCTTAAAAAAGAAAACAAAAAATCTTAGTTCTTTTGTAATTCCCATTTTATTTTTTCATGTTCTTATATTTCTTTGGGTCAATTATTCATCATCACTACTATCATCGCCAAAGATAGCCCTAAACACAGCTTCGCCAGCTTTTTTTCCTTCTAATGCATCATTCTTCCCAGCGTCCACGACAATTTCTTTTGCATCTACTATCATTTTTTCTCTATCTTTCTCTATCTCCAATGCCCCTATTTGATTCGAAGATTTTGAAAATCCATTTTGAAATCGACTGGAGTCTCTCATTAAAGAATTTAGTGAAGCTTTTGACACCAGTTCTGGTGCAGTATTGTTCCATGGCGTACCCTTATCATTCTGTTCCGAAGACACTGATGTAACATGCGATGGGGGATTGATATTAAAACGTTTACAAAGTAGGCGTGAAGGGTACCAATCTTTGTAGCTACGGGTAAGAGCGCCATACATAGATAACTTAGCAGCTTTTTCCGCAGGATCTTCTGGCTTTGGTGTAAATTTACTAAGTAAAGATGTTGAGGATTTAGAGTCATCCTCACTTGATGGTGAGATTATCACAGATGAGGTGAATCGAGTGGCCATTGACCCAGTCATAGGCTTAAAAATTTGAGCGCAATTTGCAAATTCATTTAGTTCCTGCAGCCAATCTTTTTCTGAAGCACTTGAATCTATGGATGGTGGTATGGTACTTAAGCCAGATTGGTACTCAAGATAAGCTCTGTATCTATTTCTTTTTGCCACATCATCACCATATGGCATAAAGCCACTCGTGCCACGGCTTAGGGCTGCATCTGCTGTGGATTTATCTATGGTAGGTATACGAGATATAAGATGCTTCTTACGCTCTCCTTCCGTCATACTAAACTCTTTCGGTATTTCACCTAGAGCAGGAGGTAGATCATTTTTGCCAGAAGCAGTGGCTACCCGATTCCGAGCGGCCGGGGAAAGATAATCAAATACCGATTTTCCAGGTAAAGCTAATTCACCCAAAATTGAAGCCCTTGTTTTAGGGTCAAGTCTTGATGCTCTTGCAGCATCCGAAACTGAATCATATGTAGTAGCTTCCATAGGTGAATTAGTCTGTCTAGAAGATTTCCAGCCATCTGGAATTGATGGAGGTTGATATTTTTTAATGAATACTAGTGAATAAGAGGATTCATCTTTAGTACTTAGTACAAATCCATCTATATATCCATCAGAAGGCTTCCGAGGTTTGGTAACTGCCTTCTTGGAAAAATATACGGGTTTAGTGCCTATAAGTGGATTGACACCTCTATTTGCTTTTTTCTTCTTTGATTCCTTCTTTTTATCCGCACCTATGAAGCGATTATAGGATATCCGTGGCCCAATCTCATATGGATCTTCATCATCCGAGCCAGTATCATTAAGAATTCCAACTCCAAAACCAGACCCCGATGGTTTCTTCTTTTTCAGAATTTTGGTACTTAGAGATTTAGGATTATCATCATCATCATCGTCACTAGGTTGAGTTTGCCCTATTTTGTAATCGTTTCTTTGACCTAACTTAGCCTCTCCTTTATATCCCAGACCTTTATAATCGTTTTTCTTGAGAAGCCTAACTATAGCTGTATTTTTGGGGGCAAAGTAGTGGGTAGAATCAGAGCCGTTTTCCGATTTTACATCATCTCCTAGAAGTGCGGCTCGTCTTATTCTAGGTCCAATCCCCTGTCCTTCCTTCCAACCCATCTTCTGGAGTAGTTTTGACCCAATTGTCTCTCCCTCTACCCGGAAGAGATCGATCAATGCTGCTTTTCGAAATGTATCATTCGCTGTAGTACCCAGCCCTGAAAATCCAGCAACTGTCTCAACCTTCCTTGCGTCCTCTGCATCCCGGATATCCTCTTCATCCATAAAGTCCTCAGGCCTTTTTTGACGTATTTTCGAAGCATCATTGTTCCGATTGGAACGTGATGAAATAAAAGTACTTGGCGTCCAACCCTCTTTGGATCCAACGGTATTAAAATATCTAGATTTATGCTTGCCTCAGTGTAATTGCTACAGCGATAAAGAATATACCACATACCCAGCACTGAAACCTCCGGTGAAAGCACCATGAAGGCGCTTTAATCCTCTCTCGTCCCTCACCTCCTGCTTCCATACTGGCACATATGAGCCGTCATCCCGAATATCAGGATCTTGAGGAGGGAGTGGCGTTCCATAAAAGACAAAAGGAGATTGCTCAGCCTGGAGATTGGCTTCGTATATTTCTCGAGATCGTTTACTTGTCATTGCTTATACATAGTATACAGTAATCAACGAGAGATATCGCGACCCCTAGCCGGTCGCTGTTGTATTCAAAAGTCTAGATGATCAATAGCCTCGTATGTCAGCAATTCTAAAATGATCAATGCGTTCATTTAGGCACATTCCAATCTAGCTAGCAAATTTCATGTTCACTTCAGAAATTAAATGAATAAATATCTTCTCCCGTAACAACCAATTAAGTAGTGTAAACAATTACATACAATTTATTTTTATAACTGAAACTATTTTTCTAGATATTCGATTTTAATACAATATATAAAAAATATCTACTATGACTGAATTTAACGGATTTAAAGATACTTCACATAGAGTATTTAATTTTGAGAGCAACGACTGCTTATCCCCTTATGATTTACTTGAAGAAAAAATATTCAATTCCATTCGAATTCGAATCATCTCCTAATATATTTCTCAGGATAATTTAATCCGAATTCATTACCTAGGATGTCTTTCAATATGTATGAGTTACTCGACACCCCAAACTCCGTAATGTAATTGGAGGCTAGGCCAGGGTTCTTTGTAATAATCACCTTCGCTCAAGACTTTTCTGACATCCTATCACGACCTTCTATTTATCCTGAAATAAGAATGAAGAAAAAAGATGGGGGGCTTAAAGAAAGAAAGGGATACTCTTAAATATACACAGATTTGTTGTGCCCTGCTGGACGGCCTCTCAAGAGTAAGTCCCGGATCAAGTGGTTTTTCGAGGATTTCCATAGGCAACGAGACACCCGTAAATGGCCATCTTTTGGTTGGTTGAAAAAGGAAGATAATTTTAAGCTATCAGCTCCTTTGGCTGTGTTACCAAATGAAGATTTGTGAGGGTGTTGCTGTTGGACAGAGGTCGCAAAGAAGGCTTAGGAAAGGGTATACTACCTGAGACATAGATGCTCTTTGCCTATAGGTAGAGAGGACCTACTTGTCCTTCATAGTCATAGAATAAATATGAACAATAATATCATGGTAAGTTGCTTTTGGAGCCTAGGTTCTTTTTTTTGATACACTGTGTTGAAAGTCCAAAAGATTCTCTTCCAAGGCTTGTAGAACCTTCAGAGCCATTATTAACTTCGTATAATCCAAACGCTACTTCACTTGCAGATATTGACAAGGAAGATCGAGACTCCTTTCGTTGGGATTTTGAGCGAAAACTATTGGAGTTTAAAAAATTACATTAGTACAATCTCTTGCCGATTTTAATTTAGAAATTAGTAAAACAATCTCCAAGAAACAACTTTATCTTATCCAAGATTGCGAAACTCCCTATGAAAGATTAGTAAAGTTGAAGAAACACCTGGCTCCAGATGCTTCTACTCGACGCCATGAAATTACCGATGCATACAATACACTTAAAACTGCGCCAACTGCTAATAGTAAACTTGAAGAATGGCTTTCAAAATGGACTAGAATTACCGCGATAGGAAAGTCTATGAAATTACCCGAAACTGATGGCATCCAGCCTCAAGAAGACTTTTTAATTGCTTGCAAAATAGTTGACCATTAGTATGCGACGACGTGTCTCCGAGATCTTTACAAAGCCGAGAATGCCGGTACCATAGATCAGTTACCTACCTTGGATGACTACGTTGCTGAATTTACAGCATTCTTACGACGTAATAAGCCTCTGAATTCAAGTCTCTCTGTTGAAGCTACAGATCTTGCTTTAACTAATCCCGCCAAAAATAAGCCAACCGGTGCTAGTAAAAATCGACGAAATGGTAAACCGTTGCCAGACTGCATTTGTGGCTCAAAACACTGGTATGCAGACTGCTACATAATTAACAAAGAACATCCCAAGCGTCCGGTAGACTTTTGTCAAACCTCTGAAGCTTTACAGAGAGTTGAGCATGCAAGAAGAAACCCTAAGACGGAGGAAAAAGTACTGACTGCACTAAAAAAGTGGAAAGAACGATCCCAAAAATCCGGAGCAATACAAATAGACGACGGACTTCCACCATCTAGTAATGAAACTTTTGTAATGTACTTAATAATACTTTAGATGAGTCAGTAGTCTCTACTCAGAGTATTCAAATCAATACAAGCACTTCAGATTACTCAATGTTGTTCCAGGATTTCCATGTCTATATAAAAATGATTGGTTATTACTTTTCGTTTATGTAGATGATATTCTTATGGCTTATCATAACTTTAACAAAACCTATTGATTGATTTTGAACAAAAATTAGCTAAAAAGTATGACCTGAAAATATTGGGAGACTTAACTTGGTTTCTAGGAATACGGATAATACGCGACAGTCATGCTCAATAGACGTGGCTGATACATGACGCGTTTATTGATAAGGTCTGTGCGCGATACTGTATGGAGAATACTGGCAAGTATCCAGAAGTGCCAATCACTGAAAATTGGCTTTCACAGTCAGTCGATGAATCAGATAAAGCCCGTATAAAGTTATACCAGCAGCTTGTCGGCTCACTAGGATACATTGCAGTATGGGGTAGACCTGATGTGGCCCGTACACATGTGATTTTGCGTGTCACCTTACGAATCCAGGACAGTCACATATTTCAAAAATCAAATAAACTTGGAGATACCTTTTAGGCACAAAAGGACTCGCACTCGAAGCATTGGTTGAAGAAAATAAACTGATTGAGAGTATAACAGATGATCCGAATTACAAAGATCCACTATTTTTTGAATCCTCCGGCGCATCCTATGCTGATGAACCCGAAACGCGCCGAAGCTCACAAGGCTATCTTTTTAAGTTCGGTGGTATGGCAATTGATTGGAAATCCACGGTGCAACGTACAGTCACAAAATCATCAGCTGAGTCGGAGCTTCTCTCCTTATCACTTGCTAGATCTCAGATGCAGGAATGGATGCGCTTTTTCCAAGGAATTTCACTGAAACTCGATTGTACAATCAACAGATTGTCGGTATTGCGACAAAATCTCAGGAGAAGCTCCATACTAAAGTCAAACACGTTGATATACACCAGCTATGGATCCGTCAAGAATTTGAAGCTAATCGAATGGACATAATATGGGTTCATACTGATAAGATGCCAACTGATTGCCTATCAAAAATTTTGCCCAAGCAGAAATTTAAGGACTTTGTTTAGCATCTCGGCCTAGTTGACATCACCACCCGTCTCAAAAATATAAAGAGCATTTCATTAGATGATATCAATGTTCTATATCCAAATCAATAATCAGTCAGCCATTATAGATTCTCAAAACTTGTTGTGTTTCTTATCATCAATATTGGCTGGGGAGCTGTGTCGTGGTTTATTATTTATTTATTTATTCTATTTAAGGTCCTAGGCCTAAGTCATAATGTCCACTTTGGGTTGAGGACCGGCGGAGCCGGTTGGGGTCATGGCCTCAGGCATGCCCAACTCGTTCACGCCCACTATGTCCATGATATGTAACGTTTATAAATGTGATAATGAAAGAAAGAAAAGTAAAGGAAAACAGAGCAAAATTGAAGAATGTAAAAATTCAAGAGGGTCATCTCAGCATTTCTCACACCAATTTCTAACCCACCATTCAAAGAGTTGGCATTCTATAATATACCTTCCTCGCGTTCAGCTGAGGATAGATCAGATGATTGGTCGCTAAAGCAATCTGTAACCTTTGCAAATTGGGAAAATCTCTTCGAACAATTATGTCCGAGTAGCTGCCTTCTAAAGTTATCAATGGTCATCCCATTTCGAAGCTTGCGCACTTGGTGTGCGTATCTTCGACATTTTATAAAGTGTGTCGGAGTAGTTTCCTGTCCACAAACGCATTCGAGATTAGCATCTATATGGTTTAAGCGGCGATGGTACGCGGCAAAGTCACCGTGTCCAGTTCTGGCAGCTAGTAGATGATGGAGTAGCCACCGTGATAGGTTTAATTCGGGCGGCTTTTTACGACGCATTTTTAAGTCTAGGTCTTGGTATCGAGCAGGACAAACATCAAACCACCATTTCTCTACCAGATCTTGGCGTCTCTGATGCATAAGACGACGGAGATAGGCA
>PEDP01000568.1:0-21654 GCA_002918395.1 Erysiphe pulchra | reverse complement strand
AACCCGGACTTCATAACCTATTAAAATCAGTACCCTTTTACTTAACCTAGTAACCTCAAAAGTACTGTAATGATGGAAGCTTTATCGTAGGAATTATATGAACTAAATTCACTAACTAACAACTAGATATTCCGTCCGGACTTATAAGCCCTAGAGGCTGGTCCGTGCGGACTATCTTACAACACTAATAATACAGGGTATCTCCGTTTACCAATCATTACTTAACAGCCCTAAATTAACGCCTCAACCATTCTTGATGCTTGCAGTGACATATTTATAACACAATTCTTCTATATACTAATATATTCTTCATCTTCATTTATAATCAAACTCGTTAAACATTTAACTCCTCTTATATATAATATAATTCCTATCAATGTAAGTGAATATAATTTTATCATTTTAACAGGTTATGAGCCCGGCTTCCGATAGTCTTTCAGGAACGCGTTGTGCCAAGTGTGTACTGCGTACCTCGTTGCGTAGCTCCTCTAACTCTTGCTTTATACCTTTATTTTTAGCTCTCAGTACTGCCATCGACGCACCATTTTCCACAACTATTTTTTGAATTAGTGCGTCATATATCCTGGTCAATTCACAAAGCTAGAATTGACGCGTGATCTGGTCTGGCTGCTTTGTATTTCCAACGCTATGTAGCTGAGCTGAGTGGAAGCTTCCAAATCCTGCTGGCTGATGCGTCCCAGCAGGGTTTCTTATTTCTTTATCATTTTGCACATTTACTTCTGAGCTACTTAGAACATTTTCTACCATGCTTTAGGACTTCGACTGCTCTAAATGGTAGGGGATTTGGGGAGGGGAAGTGTTGGTAAGGGGTGGGTTGGGCATCGTGTCGTCGACGTCTACTTGATAGAATAGTGTGGAGCTGTTGTCCATCGCGCATCTGAGGAACGTAAGTACACCTTATTGTAATTACAAAAATGCCATTTGTACAAGGAAGACAACAATAGAAGGAGCATTGAAGGATAGTACGAAGGAATTACATCATAGCAGATGAGAATCATGTATTTACTTATCATACTATTCCCTAACAATAGAATAGGCTGAAGAATACTTTTTAATACTTTTTTCATTTCCAAAATGCCACCTTATAATTTCATAAGAACACTCTATTATTGATAAAACTACTTGATAATGAGTAGAAATTTCATGTTTCTGTGTTAGGAGTTTTGAGAGTGTAAACTGAGCAGGCGTCTACAAGGATCGTTTGTAGCGAGCCAATCAAAAACTAGCATTTTGATAGGGGTAGTCTGATTCGTACCTAGGGATATTATGGTTAGTTCAATCCTGCTTTTATGAAAACAGCTAGTCAGATTTCTCTGATGGCACAATCACAGGCCATGAGACAGTGGTTATTCACATAGTAGATGATTCAGCTTTTCTTTAGGTATGCTAATGCCCCAGATTCCATTTGTAGACGCTACTACGAGGTACAATCGCTTTTCCTTTACAATTGGTCTACTTTCATCCGTTAACATCCATCTAAGGAAATTATAACAACCCCTGGATTTTCCAGACATGCCACCATCCCATAAAGATCCACCACGCGAAATGTGGTTGGGTCTGTTGGATTCGAACCAACGATCTTCTGTCTCGAGTGGGGTAGGTGCCCAGGCTACCCACAATCTACTTGAGAGAAGGGCCCGGACGGTATACCAATTGCAAGACTGAAATCAAGTCATCCTTCAGGAATAAGAGACTAGAACTTTGTTATTAGCTTTAGATATTTGAGAGCGTTAGTGTCTAGTGTACGGCTATCTTATTTTGCTAGGGATTTTTATCATTCATGACTCAAGGCAAGAACCCATTTTACATACTCCTATTAAGATGGCTATTTACGAAGAATTCTCTTTTCTGAAAAGCTACACGCATTTCACAGTTTTTGAGAAAGGAGGCTAGTTAAACTTGCGAGACAGAATTTGATATCAGAAGAGCACTCACGTCACATAGTCTATCTTGCTTTTTGCAAATGACGTCGTTTTTGATCTTTGCTTATATCATAGGGATTCTTCAGTATACAGCATATGCCACTTTTATTAATCTAGCAGATATAGAAAATGGATTTGACTGTGGGAGAGCAGTTTTCACAGATATTAAGGTCCAGGAAGTCCTCCATGTGGCCAAATCAAGTATAGGAAAAGATAATATACAGCCATATGTTGGCAGATTATATGGCTACATGAATAATTATTTTACATTGCCTGTTTTTCAAAACAAATCATATTTTGGGAAGAATAAAAGTAAGTTCTTCAGTCGTGAAGCACCAGGACTCATCTAAGATAAATCAGTTGCTAAAGAGGAAATATGGCTTGATTCAACTTATCAAGTAGTTATGGATAGTAACGGTGGTTTTATCGATGTTTTAGTCAGAATAACAAACAACAATTTCGCAAAGTGTTGGAGGATTAGTAACTTCCATGTAGTAAACGACGTTGACCATGGCGATGGTTATCAATGTGGCGAAAGATTTATCAGTATAGAGGACCTGCTACTCTCTACTGATTTCGCCCGTAAGCAAATAGGGAAAGGCTTTTCTCATCCCGCATTATATAAAGGCCGTTTGTATGATCAAGAACTTGGTCTCGTAATGTGGCCTATATATAAGGGTCCAGAATTACATCGTTCTACATTTGGTATTTATCACTTATTACAATCATCATTCTTGCCGTCTTTTATAGATACTCACTACAATTTCAGGTCCAGGAGGTCCTTACTTTATCTTACTTGATCCGAAGGGTCAGATGATAGATGTGATTGTTCGAACTTTTGGAGATGACTATGTAAGATGTTTCAAGTCAAGAAACAACCCATCATCGCCTTTAACAAATGAGGACAGAGTTGTAGCACAACTTCCAAAATCTGGATACGCTTGCCAACATATTTTTTTTCACGATAGCGAGTTAAAAATTGCTAGTAACATGGCGGAGCTTGCTCGGAAAAACAACAAGGTGAGAATTTATCCCTTAGTGTATAATGGCTCTCCATGTTACACTCCATGTTTATTATGGCCCATCAGACCTTCTGGAAGTCCACATAGACGTGGTAAGTTTCCTCACCAGTTTCCATGTACAAGTTGAAGGTTTTAACAAAAAGGTTTTCACTTTTCAGGTAGATCACCGCCATTTCGCCTAGTTTTAACACTTGAGTATAAGGTGATTGGTGTCGTAATGAAGATCCAAGAAACATTTAAGACGTGTGAGAAGACAATAACAACAGGTGGTTTTCTGGATCATGATAAAAATGACTACGATTGTGGTGGCAAAATTTTCTATCATGATGAACTTGTCTCTGTAGCCAAAACAGCCTGCGATAAGAAAGATGTTTATGGTCTTAAATTTCCGCAGGTATATGAGGGCGAAGAGTTCGAAATCGAAGGTCCTTACTTGATATATCCTATTTTAAAGGGCTCAAAGTTTAAGAATAGTATGTTGATCTTGAATTTATTTTCTTTTTTTTTTGAGGTGATTGGTTCAGTTGTTAACATTGTCATTAGTCGCGGGTTTTCATCGGATGGTAATGAATTCCGAGTGCGTTGTTGTAGGAGCTATAACTTGGGACAGCAGCTTAAGGAGACTAACAAAGTGTAAACCACGTGAGCAACATCAAATACAGACCCAGATGTCAATGATTGGCGGATAAACGAAGAGTAAGCTAATTGATTCATGGTGGCTTATTCTTTTGGATCCTTGCTGACAGATAGCTCACAGGGGACTTCTTGGTTTGTATTTATCCTAATCTGTCTCGCCTTTTCTTTTTTATCCACTAACCTAAGGGTAAATCACCCCATGTCTCCTGTCTGTTCTTTTGCATCCCATGTCAATTTCAATTAATCCATGTTATAATTTTTCTTGATGTGTGGTAATTTCATTCACAAATGTAGAACCTTAATGCACTACCAAATAATCATCTTCATGTGATAATATCGCTTAGCTTGTCTTTTTTCGGATAAACGGGATTTATATTTTTCCGTCTCTTTGTATAATGCAACTAATGCTTTTTTGAGATTTCACTTATCATCGCGACATCAATTAAATATGATATTGGACATTTGTCACCTATTCGGAAATCGATATTTCTCAATTAATCCTCTAGTTTAAATATGGAATCTACCTCTCAATTTTGCTCTAGATGCGCTTGATTATGCCCCATTGAAGAATTTTCACTAAACAAAAAGGGTGATGTGAATAAAACCTGTATACGACATTCAAGAAAGCGTGCATTGCCTTCCTTTGATCTTTGGGGTAATTTTTTAAGTGAAGTCAATATTTGGAGTCAGCCGGTATGAGCTTTCACCAATTTTTTATGAATATACAGCTGAAAAAATTATACAACAGTCTCAGTCCGAAATACTGAATGTTAACTACGAATTTGACCTTGACCAATTGCCAGTTGCTTTCAGATCGAGCGCAGAAACGGCAGTGGAGAGTAATCCAGATCGCACAGTTCTAAGCAAGGCTTTCAACCAGCTAGTCAAGATAATTTGGCTTAGCTCTGGGTTTCCATTCCGACTAGTTAGAATGAACCCCGATCCATATCTAAACTATACTTTCCGTTGTTTTCAAGATATTGAGCTGAATTTAGGCTCTATAGGACATAAAACGCGAGATAGCTTTTCAAGGTCATGGTCGATTTGAGGTCTCCAGTATTGAGGAGAAAAATGTGGTCTTGGCTATATTCAGCCATCACTCTAATGCCCATCCTGAAATCCCAGATCACAATGGTACCTTACGAACTTCTGAAGCCATACATCGCGAGTGTGCAAGCGAGATGTACTTGTGATGTCGTGCCCGCAATTACTTCAGACTGTGGGCGTATATTTATGCACATTGGTATAGGCATGATCAGTGGAATCTTTGAGCTCGGTCAAGTAATTCCGAGGGAATTCCGGTCTTGAAAACAATGATTATTGAATCAAACTGGCGGAGAATAAAGCATGATTTTCTTCATCGATTTAATCGACCACGCACAGACATGGTCATTTGGATTCTGAATTCTTGTTCAATACCGCAGTCACTAAACCAAATGAGGGCCATTCAAATTTCTGATCATAGGAAGGCTGTAGCTAGCTGGCGCAAAGCTTTCAAACAAGCGTGGAAGTAATGTCAGAGGGAGGACATAATCCTCAGAGTTTCAATAGGCATTTTACGGAACTAGTGAGATAGACATGTGGATGGAGGGATTTCTCCTTAGCAGGTTTCTTCTTTGTAAGCATATTGTTTTCTGTTAAGAAGACTACGAAGATCCTATTGGATTTTTCGTTAAGATACGCCGTCAATGAACAAGTCCACTGTGGACTGGAGAACAACTTATCCTCGTCCAGAATTTAGAGCTTTGAGAAATGACGTTCAAACCAGTAATGACGATGAATCATCAGTAGCTTCTGTGTCAGATTCTGATTCCGATCAGTTCGAAGGCCATTATGAAGAACATCTGTTAACCACTTTGGAAGAAGAAACTCGGCCAACATATAATTACCCGGGGTTCCAAGCAACTATGCCGCAAGCAACGGATATTTCTAACGAACAAGAAGCTTGTGACAACACAAGATTCGTCGAGAAGTTCATTGAAAGCAATGCCGATAACCAATTTTTGGTGGAAGAAATCCAGTAGCTTAACAATCGTCATACTTTGCCACTGACTTGGAATCGTCGAAGACACCCTTCATCAATGTATTAAAACTAGGCTCCCCTAAGCAACCGCAGAAGTTATTTTACTATGACTCAACTAACCAGTTATTTCTTTGCGCTTATATAGCCTTTACTTTCCTCCGACCTCTGACCTCTCCATCTAGCTAGCTATTAGTGGCCTTCCTCCCACTATCGTAGTACACTTCAAGTAGTTGGGCACAAAAATACGACGGCTGAAATTCCCTAACACGTGAGGACAAATCGTAGGTATTAGAATCAACGACGCTAGGGTCGGGTGCAAACAGGGTACGCGCCAGATGCGGAATGTGCAGGGCTATATCACGTTAAGATAATTATTTGGTAGTGCATTAAGGAACGTTTGTGAGCCTGCTTGGCGTTAATCAGCCGGCAAAGTCGAAAACTTTACCTTCACGCAGTGCCGGTGTTAACGCCCAGTATGCTTTGCTTATCTGGGATAGCCAAGAAGTTTCGCACAGTCCTCCCCTTCAGGATTCCCATTCATCATCGCGGGTCTCAATCTTCTTCGTCTCTACAACACGTGTCCCTCTGCACTTCTTTTCCACGAAGTCACCCACGATTGACCCAGGAAATGGCGAGAGAAGGGCTCAATATTTCCAATTCACAAACTCTAATTAAGGTAAGCTGTTGGTGTAAATAGTCAGGCGCTGGTTGGACTCTATAGGGTTGGCAGATTAGATTCCTACCTGGCTTACTGGAGGGGGACTCGGCTGCTCGCCGTAAAAGAGTACGGATGGAATGGCTGAGGTTTTCCTGAGGAGTTTTTCCCACTGAGTTTTTTCATCAGGTTTTCCCTCAGCCCGTGGCCTTTGGGTCATGGTGAATGCGTTCCTACCTATCTGTCTAGTACTTGTTCTCTCTCTTTTTTTCACGGGAATGGATCTTTCGTGAAACATTCTCTGCACTTCAAATGTTCTAGGTATCGACTCTCTAGGTTTGTGTGGTTGATAACTCAGATCCCCAAAGCGATCAGCTTTGGCGTCCTTTACCCAATTTGGGATTTATAAATACTAGCACAACCTTTATTTAGTCAGAAGTTAAATAACAAACAAACAAACAACAAACAAACTCGGCGTTAATCAATAATAATAAGCTAGTACGCCAATTATTACACGAGAAGTTTTGGTAGTAGCACTAAGAAAGGATAGCAGTTGACGGAAATTTTAGATCGATAAGGGATAGGACCTTTTCCTGATTCCGATAACAATGTTTATTGGATTTTAATTTGTACTTTTTTACTTAATTCACTTTTTCTTGGGCCAAGGATACGAAAAAGAATAATTCAGACACGATAATTGGTTCCTGAACTAGATTGAGAATTTTGTTCTCTCTATCCCAAGTATATCTAAGACCAAAAAGTTTTTGAGTCTTCCCAAGGTTCTTGGTGTTGAATCTTGCAAATAGTTTTTTGTTGAACCAAGAGATTTCACTTTTACAGTTGGTCGCAACCGTTATATCGTCAACATAGACAAGTAGAAAAAATCGATTTTGAATTATGACAAAATAATCTTGGATCCGCTTTATTTTGTATGAATTGGCAATTTTTCGAAGGAAATTAGTCGGGAGTAAATTCCAGTCGCGTTCTACCTGCTTCAATCCATGTAGGTTTCTAATTGTTTTGAGAACTTTACCAATGGAAACCTGAATTCCTTCTGGTGAAGCTGGATAAATGTCTTTTTGTAATTTACTAAGAATAAATGCATTTTTTGCATCAAAATGGTAGCAGTTAAAACCCTTCTTGGCGATTATAGCAATGAACAAACGAAATGTATCCATGGGCAACGGTTGTTGCGAACGTTTCATAGTAATCAATGCCATGTGCTTAACTGAATCCATGTGCGACAAGTCAGTTGAGTTTTATATCGCTCTATATCACCATTGAGTGTTTCTTTAATTGTAAATCCTCCCCCACTTTGATGAAACTATATTTGTTTCTTAAGGTAGGGTGACTTCTTCCCAAGTTTTGTTCAAGATTATTTGGTTAATCTCTGAGTTGATTGCTTCTTTCCAATTATCTGATTCGGGACTATTCATCGCTTCTCTGTAAATTTTGGGGATGAGTAGACCCTTCACCATTTTTACTGCTAGAGCAATATCTAATTTACTCTAATTAATAACAAATCTTCGTCCTGTTTTGTTGGGGAATTAGGGCATGTACTATATTGATCAAGTCTTTCTCTCATTTCATATAATATGATATCAATCAGTTTCCTGATAATTTCCTTATTAACTATTTTTTAAAAACAGGCTTCCTTTCAAAAACTTAAAAAGCATTTACTTCAAATTTTATCATTATTTTTTTTCAAGACAACCGATTTTTGGTTTGTTTCCATACCACCTTGAATAAATACATTGGATCTGGAAAATAATGACTAATGACCAATAGTATTTTTATTTCATCGAGCGAACTTTTTTTTGTTGAAACTTGTATGACAGATAATGTCTGCTGCTTTTTTCTCTATGATAACGTAAATATATAAATCATATTGGTTGACCAATAAATAGTCTAAAACAATATTTAAATGTAAATATTTCAAAAGGCTTGAACTATCGCATGGTTGCAAATAAGTTTTTTTACCTGCATATTGTTAGAATTAAAATAATTCCAAGAATTCTATCCCAGGCTGTTATTGTTAGAAAACGAGAACTTATAGATCTAATTTGGAGATAAAAGATTTTTCTACTTTATCCTAGTACTTGATACGCCGGTATTTCCCTATTTTAACAAAAGAATGGACCATATTATTCTTACGCAATCTATGCAAGAAAAGTTTATCTAGAATTTTCAAACCTAACTGATTTCACGAAGATGCTCTGCAACAAGAAATCCCAACTCCAAGGTCTGGTTTTCGTTCAGCCTGGGATCGCAGTAGCTAGTGTAGTTAGAAGAGAGGTCTTCATCAACGAGTCCATCGCTTCCACCTGTACACTCAGTAACCATATCCCCCGTTAATTCTAGGTGAATACCGCCAAGGTAGCTCCCTTGTTGTCTATGAATTTCGAGGGCTTGTTTCAATTCAGAAAAAATGTCGCGAAATCTTCGAGTTTTAATACCGGCTGCTGTCGTGATTGTATTGCCATGCATTGGATCACATTGCCAGACTACACAACGCTTAAATTGACTGTCTTCAACTGCCCTTATATGAGCGGGTAGAATCTCCTTGATTCTTGAAGATCCGTATCGAGTAATAAGCGTAATCTTGCCAACTTCTTTGGAAGGATTTAATTTTTCGAGTAGTCCAATGAGGTCTGACGAGCTTGTAGTGGGGCCTATCTTGATACCTATGGGATTTTCAATTCCACGGAAAAATTCAACATGTGCCCCATCAACCTGTCTCGTTCGATCACCAATCCAAAGAAAGTGGGCAGACGTATCGAAGAATGACCTTTCCTGGCATGGCTCTATTTCAGAATCATAAGATACGCGAGGATGAGGTAGAAGTCGGGTAAGCGCTTCTTCGTATTCTAGGAGAAGCCCCTCATGACTCGTATATAAATCAACCGTTGAGAGTTCAGTAGCGCGGTCAGCACCAATGGTCTGCATGAATCGAAGAGACTCAACGATAGAATTAACTATACTTTTGTATTTTGACTTCAGTTCAGGATCATGAACGTGACCAAGTTCCCATGCAAAGGGGTGATGGAGATCAGCGAATCCAGATGAAAGTGCACCTCGTATAAAATTTAGTGTACTTGTAGAATAGAAGTATGCACTATCTAAGGTCAGAAGAGTAACCTTTGTATAAAAAAATAAATACGGGATACTTTACTCAACAAGTCGTTTTGGATTTAGTGTTCTTTCTTTAAAGTCATATCCATTGAGAATATCTCCTCTAAACGAAGGAATCTCTTTTCCATTTATGACTTCAGTAAGACTTGACCTTGGCTTTGCATATTGACCAGCTATACGGCCAATTCGAACAACGGGCTTATTAGCACCGTAGGTAAGAATTATGCTTAATTGGAGAAGTAGCTTAATCTTTGCCTCGATCGCACCTTGTTCACAATAGTCAAATAGCTCTGCGCAATCACCTCCCTGGAGCAAAAATGCTTGACCTAGAGCAACTTTCTTCAATTCTCCCTTGAGTTTCACAATTTCTTCGGGCTGAACAATCGGCGGAAGTCGAGAGAGTTTAAGAGTCGACTGAGCAAGCATCTCACGATCATGATAAATCGTCGCTTGCTCAATTCGCTTCATGGTCCATGAGGATGGAGACCACGACTCTTCATTTCGAGAACTATTATCGCTTCCGGGGGCAGTAAATCTAGACATTTGAGTAGAAATAACTGTTAAATCACCTATTTACATTTTTTTGGGCGGTTTTGCTTGGTGTTGAGACAGAGGATTGATAAGTTAAAGAATCGAACAAAAAGAGACTTCTTGATCTCAAAATCAATTTGGTTGATTAAATCACAATTAGTGTACAGTATGACTGAAAACTGGACTGACCATAAGAGATAAATTAAGCCAGAAAGGGCCAGTCTTTCATCACTTTTTTAAGTTATAACTGAGTGATCTACAATTTTGTAAGGATAATGCAAGGAAAACATATGCGAATATAGTAATGGATAAGTTGTCTTGGGAAAGAGGTTACGATATTGCAATCCCCGCTGTAATATTGTATTCATATGACATTGCGGTGACCATCATTTACTTGTTTGATGCAGACAGTAAATGTTTAAAAATCCACCTGAGCAATAGATCACTCACTGCATATTCTTGCACTCATGTAAATATTCTATTGTGAATTCCTGTACCATCACATTCTATTATAACGACAAGTTCGGCTTGAGAATACTACAAGATATCTGAGTTAAGTGAGAATAGAAGCATAGCATAGATAGCATGGAATATCATGGGACTGGCTATACAATAGACAATTGGGAAAGGAGGTACTTGAAGTACGTGAAGCTCTCTTCTACTGCTGTGAGAGAAGAGTTTATGTGTGTTGTTGCATGCAGTGCATAAGTAAGCAATTCCCAGTTGTATGCTTGCATAAAGTCAGTCTCTCAGCTTTATGTCTGTCTGTCCATCTTTTATGCGATGAAAGGTAAGAATGAATATAACTAATAATAATGAATGGTCCAACTCACACACACAATCCAGTGACTTGCCCGGATGTTCCAGGCATTAAACTCACCGAAAAAGTCACTAGTCGCTCTCTTAACCAGCTCGCTGCTTAACCACTGCACTCTCTCTCTCTCTGCCTGCATCACTTGATCAAATCTCGGCTCGTAAAGAAACGCAGCAGCAGCAGCAGCTCCAACAAGACATCAATTCTAGATCCTTGCTCACACGCCGTTATACCTTAGCGCCTCGTTTTTTTACTCTACTACTGTTATCCATGTTCTGATCTACAAGGGAAACATGAGCCAGTCATTGCTGAAGAGATCCTTATTTAGGGGATAAGAATATACTGGAATATTGGAATATATTCTAGAGAAGTAGAACAGTATAGAATAACATTTAACATAGAACTAATAGTACCATGCGGTTGAGTGACCGTATATAACTACGGTCTGGTGGAAAATGGATAAGACAAGGGAATGGAGTTGTAAATAAAGAGGTCCATTTCCTCGTGGGATAATAATAACGATGTGTACAATCTTTCAATTTAAAGTATCGAAATAATTGATACTATCACTCGTTACTCTCTATTTCTTATTTACTTATCCTCCTCAACGGTATAATAACTGTCCTTACATTGCTCATAATCACAATAACTACTTACTTTCAGTGGCGCTTTGCACCGCAGTTTTCACTGGAACATTTCGTTTTCGTCTGCTTTTCTAGTTTGTCGTGAGATGCTCAAAACTTTATGATTGTGCAGCAACGAGAAACCCCTTTAGATGGAGTATTCTCGCGGAGAGTGTAAAATTGCTATTAATGGCAAGCTGATAATTGGTCCAAATGAGAATTGTAGTCACGCATAAATTTATCGAGCTTCTAAAACTATAGATGACAAAGGTTGATTTGGGCCTCCTTTCTTCACGTTCCACTAATCCAGCAACACCTTCTAATTGTTCAAATCGAATAATGAGAAGTCGATACAGGAGTTCAAGCACTCGTTAAGCGGCACTTCCTAATTTAAAATATGAAGAATTTTGTGAGCGAAAGAAAAGAAGAAGAATTCGTGATGATTACAAATTCGGGATTTTTCTTTAGTCGTATCGGTTGTATTACAGTGAAATAAGGTATATTGAACGACCATGATGGGTGGAAATATTAGTGCGTGTTAGATTGACCCCTCACCAATTGCTCTTATATCTTGGTATGTAAAGGCAGTTTGCTCAGTAGCTAAGCTGGCTGATCAAAGTTGAGGAATAGTAAGCCACAAAGTAACACAAGAATCTTGATATAATACGGGAAGTGTGCTTTTCATCTGCAATTTTTTGTTTATTCCTAAAATAATATAACAAAAGTAACGACACACCAGTTCACTAATTTAAAGCCCCCCAAAATGTCAGGAACAGTTCGAAAAAGTATCTTTTTCGGAACATTTGTTTCCAGTCAGAGTCTAGATACTCTTAGTTATCAAAGAGATGTGGCTGTATGTGTGGATGAGAAAGGCGTGATTAAAGCCTTTGATAAAGAGTGTCGGCAAGGAGTAACAGTCACAGAGACTTTATTGAACAAACTAGGATGGAAGGAATGCGATGTTACCATTTGGAGAAGTCAGAAAGGCCAATTCTACTTCCCAGGATTTATTGGTTCGTTCAAAAGTTTGATTATGTTATGAGAAGCTTTGAAAATTTTTATTAAATTGAAAAATTTCATAGATACTCACATCCAGCTTCGCAGTATCCCAATGTAGGTGTTTTTGGAAAGACGACCCTTATGGACTGGCTTAATAACTACACTTTCCCCATTGAATCTTCAATGAAAGATGTTAGAAAAGCAAGGCTGGTGTACTCTCGATGTATTGAACGGAGTCTATCAAATGGAACAACAACTGCCGTCTATTTTGCAACAACACCATTGATACCGGAAATAGCTTAATCACACCTATAATCACACCACGATTTGCTCCCTCATGCACATCACAAATGATGTATAAATTAGGAGCGCTTCATCGAGAAACAGGACTACCTATCCAAACGCATATCTCAGAAAATCGGAATGAAATTGATATAGTCCATAAAATTTTCCCTCAGTGCACCAGTTATGCTAATGTTTATGACCAACACGGACTTCTGGGAAAGAAAACCATTCTAGCTCACGCTGTGCACCTGACAGAGGAAGAGGTGAATCTGATTAAGCTCCGTCAAAGCAAAATATCACATTGTCCCATTAGTAACACTGCTCTGACGTCAGGTGAAGCCAAGATTCGGTGGCTACTGAAGAAAGGAATTGATGTTGGTTTAGGAAGTGACGTGAGTGGAGGCTACAGCACGAGTATCCTCGAAACAGCTAAACATGCTATCTTAGTTAGTCGCCATCTCGCCATGAATGGCGACGAAGAGGCCAAACTAAGTGTCGAAGAAGCGCTGTATCTCGCCACGCGAGGCGGGGCTAAAGTAATTGGCTTGGAACAAAAATTGGGCGCGTTCGATGTAGGTATGATGTGGGATGTACAATTAATTGGACTAAACTCATTTCTGGATGATTTCGATGGTGGTAACAGCAACAGCGACAGCGACAGCGACAGCAGCAATAGTAATAATAGAAGGCCTTTTAGAAACGATGGCAAGGTTGATATCTTCAGCTGGGAGGTAGAGGAGAAGAGTCTGGTCGAGAAATGGATCTTTAATGGAGATGATCGCAATACTCTAGCAGTGTGGGTTCAAGGACGCTTGGTTCATCATAGAGGAGTAAATTAAAAAATTAAATTAATTCAATTCAATTCATTAAATATTTTTTTCCCTTTTTTTTTAAAAAAAAATACTAAGTAAGGATTGGCCGAACGTGTCAGAGCCAACAGGAAACTGCAAAAAGAAGCTGACTCAGCGTTAAAAGCGTTTAATACAACCCCCATTGGTTTTACGTGTCGAGCATTTTTGTGTGAGGATTTATACTTTCCACGTGATAATTAATCAGCAAAAACCATATCAAAGTCTTCAGATTCACAGACTTAGAGTTTCATATTTCTTTCAACATTTTTTCAATTTTTTTTAATTAATGTAATTAATCATTTTCTCAATTTTTTAGCGAGACAAAATGTTGAGAAATAGTATTTATGGGCCTACAAAACTATTGATGTAATACTTAAAAAAAAATCTTCATTTTATTCTTTAAATTTTTGCTGGCATTACCATCAGATCCTTTTTCAAATAAATCATTTGAAAGACAAAATTGTAAATTTTAAAATAAGTCTTTCCCAGGTGGTTAGTCCCGTATAAAATTGAAAATAACTACGGCTTAAAAGATTTGTGAAAATAGCGAATCAAAAGAATCGGCGAGTGGTCAGATCACTCTAGAGATTCAAAGTATTCAAAAGTAGAATGTACGAAGAATTAAAGGCCTGAAGACGAGGATGAAGACATATACATTTGCCATATACAATTCACTATTTATAGCTGCTTGCAAAGGTCACGTGTGAGGTGAGGAAATAACGAAAGGGGGGTAAGTATTTAACATTTTCCCTTATTTAACCAGTTCTTACTCTCCATACGCTCATTTTTCGCTGGAAAAAATTTACAAAATTTAAATTTGACAAATTAATCATTATTCAAATTATTGAATTAAATTAAGAGTTAATGAATGCGATGTTGGGCTTTAAAGTTGGTGATGATGGAATTCTAGTGTTTTTAGTGGGTCTTTTGATTACTCAGCGCCGCGGGGAAGGTCAAAATCCTATTACTTGTTGTATAGACAGAGAAAGAGGAGATATAGATAACAACATCATTGATTACTATTTTTAGTTTACTTTTATACCTGTGATACTCACACACAAAAAATTTATTTTAGTAGATCGAACGGGTGAAGTGGGTATCTTCTTATCTTACATTTTTTTACATCTAAAAATCTCTTCTATGCCCTTCTTCCTCTGTAAATATAGCTATCTTCATTTACACAGTCATTCATACTCCCTACATGAGACTCATACCATTGTGGGTCTTTCTAGGGTATTCAAAAGGTTGAAAAAAAAGAAGAAGAATACTATCCATAGTTTAACTCACCATGTGACAAGGGAATTATAATTCAGAAGTTTATTGCTTTATTATGCCACTAGACTTAGGATAACTTTGACCGTCTCTAAGTTGCTCAACTAAGGCATCGAGATTTTCATCGACATGAGACACATCAGGCCCTAGTGATTTCACTAATGCTCTGCGGTACAAATCGCTTTTCTCATTTCCTCCCATCATACTCCTCGCATCTATGTACGATGTGACCAAAAACTGTCTCTGCTTTTGAAGCTCTTCTAAAGTTTTAAATAACATAAATCGCCCAGAAACGTCATCATCTTTTAACTCAGGTTCAATGCTTGTCTTGTCCTCCTTACAAAAATTTTCATACATGCTTTGTAACTTAATTTTCTGTTGCTGTTCAACGAGCGACAACAGATTTTTCTGAATAGAATCAAGTTCATTTTGGTTGCGAATTACTGTATCAGAATCCTCTTTATTGTTTTCTAGTTCAGCCACCTGCTTATCTAAGCCCTCTCTCTCAGCAATTGTTGTATTTAAAATACGCCGAGCTTCTTGTTCTGACGTGTCTTTTTCTTTTAGCTCTTCATCAAAAGATTCTGCAAGATTTTGTATCCTTTCCATTAGTTGAGGACCAACTTTAGATTGAATAGACATAGCTGCTTCGGAAATATGATGTAGTGTCTTATGAGGCTCTTCTGGAATTTCTCGATCAAATTGAATATCTCTTTCAATTCCAAATGGCGATGAAGAGCCATAGGCTTGACGTTCAATTCTCCGAGTCTCATTGAGAATTCGTATCAGATCTTCTGCAGTAATTCCTTCATTATTTTTAATATTTATTGAAGCATTTCTTCCGATTAGTGCCCGCACACATTTTCGTGCCTTGTATTTAGCAGCTATGTGAAGTGCTGTATTTCCCTCAATATCTTGAGCATTAATTATTTGTGCAGCAAATTGAGGCTCGTAAACTTCTTGGATCTTGTTCTGAAGAATATCGAGGTAATAACGGGCACAGGAGTGTTTATGGCGGCTCGCAGTTATAGCTGCGGCATGATGAAGAGCGGTGGCATGACAAAAGTCTACCAAGTCTATAGTCTCAATTAATTCATCTACAACATCGGGCATCGTTAATTTGTCTTGGCAGTTGGTAAATAGCACACATCGCATCAGTGGGGTTTCACCGCGTGCATTCTGAAAACCTATATTAGCGCCATATCGCTTCAAGTCCCTAATTATCTCAACGTCTCCCATAGCCGCTGCCCAATGTAATGCAGTATGTCCTTGGTTATCAATAATCCAGTCAGGATTAAAGTTCAGCGGTGGTGCTGGCTTCATTCGCCCAATTGTATCAATAGGTAGCATAAAATAGTCAAGAAGCTCATTCGAATACAAAATATGAGCTTGTTCGTGGGCAGTATTCGTCGGACGTTTGCGTTTGCGTTGACTCGAAGTCTGTGGTAATAGATCATAGCTATCGTGTATATCTGTGCACGAAGCGACAGTGACATCGTCGGCGATACTGTGATTGTCATTCTGAGCTCCCTTGATTCCACTCTCCCTTTCAATATGTCGAGCTGAAGCTAATGTTATTTATTGCTTCTTAGAATGTGAAGAATGTCAAATACTAGTGGGAAATACTCACTGTTACTAAGCTTTGGTAGTGATGATCTCTTTGAAGCTTTAGGTTTAGCTGTAGTATTTCTCGGAACAGCAGGTGGGGTTTCTGCACCTGGTCTATATTCGAATATAATTCTGAGTTTCTCGTAAACGTTGTTGCGTTGAGCCAGAGCTTGTCCTTGCTCTAGCGGAACCCATGTACCTTTAAATGTTAGATCAAGTGTGAGAGTAACCGCTCCAAAGAACCTTGGTATTTCCCATAGCCGCCCTGAATTTTTTCATGTTTCTCCTTCTGAACTTCCCGCTCAAGTATTCTCGTTCGGGTGGGTTTGTCGAAACCTGCTGCTTTCAAAATATGTGTAGCATTAATCCAATCGTCACCGCGACGTCTCATAACTAATCATTATCATTTGTATTATAAAAATGAAGGAGAGTTTTAGAGACTAACCATGTTCTTTTAAACCTTCTCCAAATTGGAATTCGTAAACAGGTATCTATTCCGTGTTAGCGTCTGAGATATATGAAGTAGTAAGCGCATACATTACTGTAAGTGGCCGAATATATTCTAGGACTAGATAACTTAACCATCTTGGTCACAGGTAATGAACGATGTGAATTTCCTTTGATCAACACCTTTTTTGTACAAAAACAGATTTATGGATATGCCAAGCATGAGTAATATTGCAATAAATCTCCTTTTAGTTTTAAAAATTAGAGAGACTTCAATTTTCTGCCTTTAGTAGATCGAAGATTGCACGAACAAATACGAAATACGAAATTGTTGTTGATGTTCGAAGATATGTATGTGTTCTCCGCCTCAGAGATATAAGTTTCGAAGTTGTTGTGAAATCATTGATCAGGAAGTAGTTTACAAGAAATATTATGATTTCAATTCCAAGGCATATGGAACTTGTTAAAGACGATCACTGATACGCAGAATAAATGATAGTTGGAATATCTATATGTCTCTGCGTGTCTTTTCTGCACAGAAGATAAAGAAAATTCTGTAATATTGATTAGTTAAAGAGTAGTATGACAAGATATATTGACCGTAGTGAGGTTATCGACGATACTCATACTCCATAGTTCTTCTCAACCTGCTAATAAAAACTTTGCTTCTCTGAGCACACATTCACTGATATTTGAAGCATTTATTGGATGTATGTTCTTGACTATATCCAATCAAGATACTTAAATATCTCCCTAAGTCCGAATGAAATATTTTTGATATCTCCAATATTTCCCAAAGGACACAAGTATGAAATTCACCGTGAGTAAATATTCACTCTAGGTCTATGAATGGTAGGCTGATCAAAAATGTTTTAATCCGACAAGAAAAGTGCCAACAGTGCTTCAAAAATTTGTAAACATGTCTGACTCCTGATGATTTCCACACAAAACAAATGCGTTCAGAATCTTGTGAAAACAATTTTAATTAATAGGCTAATCTGTTGTTACTTTACGAACTTCATAAATCTAGATTAAGGCCAACCTAAATAGTTAATGAGCTTTTCGAGATGTTGAGGAGTCGTCTTCAACTTGGAGATATTCTCAAAGTGCAAACCCATCCAGACTCAAGATTACGCTTATCCTGTAGAAAATCTTCGTCACAACATGATGGGACTTTGATCGTTACAAATTACAAATAATCGAAGATTGCGGAAGGAAGAAGCTCTGAAAACTTAGCTACAAACGAAAACTTTAATTATCAATTTTTACACCAAGTCCAACCACAACGTATTAATGGGCTAAGATTTCCTAAATGTGACAGCAGCTGTTTGTCACATAAAACAGCAGTCAGCTTTTTCAACTGTTCTCAACCCTTTTTTTCAAAGCCCTAGAACCCTTTCTTCAATCTAGGCTGATCTAAAAACAACGAGTCGAAAAATTCGAACAGCCTGAGAATATAGAACCATACCTTACAGATTTTTAGGATAAAATTGACGGCCTCAGTCGAATTTTAATCAAAAATATCCCTGGTTAGTAAAAGTCTTGTGAAAAAGCTGTCACAATACTAGATGCTAAACTAATAAACTATTTCCTTATCTCTACGACAAGTTGAAATAAGATAAAGTAGGGAAAAAACTTATTAATGTTCAATCTAAAAATAAATCCTAAGAGCAGTCAACGTATGGCACAAACAAATGTGAAACCAATTGGGGGAATCAGATTTTTATATCTATCCAACGTTGGATTGGAAACATTCCACGTGATGAATTATAAGCACCAAATTTCCATTTCACCGACTCTGAAGCTCAACATCTCAACCAATCAATAAAGCTTTCATGTATAAATTTATTAAAATATATAAGTGGCAAATCTGCAATTAATAGAATTTTTTTCAGCGAAAAAATAGAATTTGGGGAGTTATGACGGGATAAAAAAAATTTGGTGTCTTTTGAAATTCTAATAGCAATTTTGAAGACCTGTAAATACCATTTCTCAAAATTCTTGCACCCTGAAAAATTGACTTCGTACTAGAAGATGATTGAAATAACTATCTTAATTTTTAGAAATTTAAATTAACAAATGTTGTTGACAATATGGCGATGAGAGTTTGATGAAATGATGTGGTTTTTTGATTACAAATCATAACGTGGAAAGTCATTTCTACCCAATGTTGGATAGAAACAAAAGTCTGAGTCTGACTCCCCCAACGACTGTCTGCATAGATACCAAGTCAATTATATCTCAACCTTAAAGCTGACCGTCACCGGTCATTATCACGAGGCCACTGCTGTTTACATTCGGGTTGTCAACAGCAATAGACCTTGCACCGATTTATTAGTTAAAAGATCAATGAAAAATTATAAATTTAGCTCAGTTGTGATTGAGTAGTGTTATCTGTTCTGTCTAAAGAATCTCATAGATATTCAGCTAAACGAAAGATTCAGGGTGAAATTTCCTTATATGCCCTAATCAATAACCAGCTGCTCGATAACTTCAAAGATATTAAGGTCTTTTTAATATGCATGTTCATTGTGTCTGGAATCAACTGTAATAGACCTGGTATCTATGCATCCACAAAGTCTCAGGCTACTTTAACTTGTGACCCTTTCCATTCAGTGCGCGTCTCAGGTTAGAAAATCTTCTATCTGGCCGTAGCAGTCGGCACCCTTAGCACACTTGTAATAGTGCATCAACGGAGAAAATCGATGTTTTCTCTTCCCATGAAAGCAGCTCTGAAATACGGCTGAGCCTACTTGAGTGAAGCACTGGATAACACTGTCAACGAGATCGTAATTATTGCTGCCGTCTGCCGTATGATGGAGCCGATTTAGTAAAGCCGAAGAGCTGCATCCGCGTCAAAAATTAAACCAAGCGAAAGATCTGTTTGATCAGGATCTAAATACCAGCTCTCAACTAGGTCAACCAACGAACATCACTTGATAGATATTGATCGTTTATGCTTCTCACTAAATGTGAACAAGTCGTCAACCATCGTCATTCTTTTATATCGAGGCACTCGGTTCTATGACACTGATGAAATATACAACAGTATTGAACTGGGGAAGACATCCAAAAGCATCCATAATAAGAATAAGGTTCTTGACGTAACCATTTATAGCTACTATTTAATGATCTAAATGGGAAAACACATATAGAAGAAAAGTAGTTTAATCCAAGAGACAATGTTAAGGAGTGATTGATGTCAAAGATAAATTGAAGTTGTGGGTTAAGTTGACCGTATTGGAATTGATGCATTGATGCATTGTCTCGGGCAAAAAGCACATATATTTAAAGGGTGTGAATGTTTGTGTACAAAATGAATAATGACAGCAACGCGTGGATGCATTCGAACAGTGTATCGTGGGGTGATTGTGAACAGTGGCGTAGAAACAGAGGTTAATTACGGGTTCACTAATATGGCACGGTCTACACTCAATTCAACTTTGACCTGGGAAATGTATGTTTTATGGTGTTTTTCGCATGCGGATGAGTTGTACACTCGGCTATCAAATCAAGCATGAATTATTTCCTTATAAAACTATCAGGCATCAAATATAAATCAAATTCTACTAAAATTCTAAAAGTTAATCTTCTATTGGCTCACCATCGTCTTCAGTAACGAGCAAAGGTCCGTCATACATACTTTCAATGAGATTTGTAAGCTCTTGAACACCCCTAGAATCACAGCCGGATCACGCTTGAATCCTCCTTTTTTCAAATTCGGACTAGATTACCCTTTCATTCACGTCCAAATAACAAAAGGACCTAGTTGCTAGGTAGCTCATCTTAAAATTATCAGGAGATAACTTTCTAAAGATCTCTGCTATATTAGTATCATTTGAGAGAGCTAAGCGTGAGCTGTAGCCGACCTCGAGCTTTTTTTGGGTATCACATTTTCGCGATGAGATGAATACCCAGCTTGTCTTTAAAAATTCCTAGTTGAGTTGCGGTATTTGATTGATTCATAAAAAAAGCTTTATGAAGTGATTTGATCTAAATTAAATAAATTAGTGTTTAATGTTTGATAATTTTCTTGATATATTGTCTTCCTGAGATCACATGTCTCTATTCAAATGTCTAGACATGGATATAGAAGCTAGCGACTAATCATAAATTGTGGATGGGGAAATCTTGAGAATAAAATACCGGGTCAAGGATAACTATGACGTTCGTGCTGATGATTGCGAAGTTCTTACTGTGGTTGTATGTCGAGAAGTTGAGGGAAGAATGAGTCCCTTAAATGGGGGGGAAAAGATGAATCTTATATTGAGAACTGCCCGATATCTCAGGCGTATATCAACTAGCACAAAGACTAGTAGGGATATTACCCCTGGAGCGAGGCTCTGCTCCACTGCTCACAATCTACCCATGCACCGCCTCTGAAAGTTGACACCTCAGACAAAATAAAATGGGGATTATTTCCTCGTCCAATGAGAGCTGTCTGTATGTACCCGAATTTCTGAGGATCAAGCTTCCCTCTTGCGATCTAGATTCTACAATAAATAGTTAAGAGGAAGGGCCAGCCTAAAGTTGCCAAGATTAAATTACCTTTGGCTGCTTATTTGTCAGTTACCAGTATCAAAATGTAAAACGATATGACACAAGCAGTGCAAGAAGAGGCCCTTCTTTGCTTGATCACGATTCTTTAGACCTGCTTTCATGTATAAGCAAGCTCGCCCTATCTTGAGAATTTCCTTATTACTCGGATTTAGTTTGTAAAATTTATAGTGATATTACTAAAGTGTCTTATTTAGTTATCTGGGAATCAGTCCTGGTCGTTTGACCACGATATAGGTAAAGGAGGATTAGGTTT
>PEDP01000567.1:0-21668 GCA_002918395.1 Erysiphe pulchra | reverse complement strand
CATGTGAATTTTCATTCACATGTCTGGCTAGCTGTTCAGACATTGCCATCTTGCTGCGGACCTTTCCATCGACTTTTGTTCTCTTCCCCGCCCCAAACAGGCTGTTGAAGTTTTCTTCAACTTCTAGCCAGGCCACAATGTTTTCATAATCACTGTTTAGGAGTCTCATTTTGCGAGAATCAACTTTAAAGTTTCTTAGTCAAGTTCAAGCTATGGTAGCATACATGCTGAATTTTAAGCATGATTTAGTTTCACCTTTGCTGGCGGAGTTTCCAGGTACCATTGAAGACGAAGCTGACATTTTTTGAATACTTTTAGAATGAGAGATGGTAAAATTATTGGGAGTAGTTTTTGAATAAATATGAATAAAATTTTTGAATGCATTGGAGGCGGTGACCTCTTTTTAAACAACTTGTTCATAAATCTAGCTTCAAAAGTTTTAATATAAAATATGCGCTCTCTTTGTATTCCATATCAAAATTTGACCAATAGTAACAGCGCTCATTTTCTTTTGCCGGAAATCGGATCTATCTGCACTGGATCTGCTTTATAGGGTGGCTGAAAGATGCCAATGAAAGCAAAACGTAATCGCAGAAGCCTTATTCTCAAACTAGTGACCGATAACATTACCTTGTCTGTCGAATTCAGGGCAATAAGATGTTAATCAAATTCAGAATTTTTAAGAACATTATCAACTAAGTAATGACATGATATCAATTATGTACTCGTCATGCAGAATGTAGCTAATTCAGTCCCCAGATCTATTGTTTCGAGAGATGACTGTAGATTTTCTTTTATTATGATAAGATAAGATTTTTCCATGTTATCAATTACGTACTCGTCATGCTGCATGTAGCCCATTCAATCCCAGATCGAATGTTTCGGGAGATAGCTGTAGACTTTCTTTTCACATAACTAGAATTTAGCCAGCTCCTCGGGCACCTAGAAGCAAGTGTTTGTGGTGAATTCGCTATGATGTGGTGTAATTAGATAATGTTGGAATATGGTATAAAAAAGGCCAGCGTGGAGCATGATGGAGAGACCGAAACTCACATCTATAAACATTAAAAGGTAAGATTCTTCAAACATAAAGTCAATATTGATTAATAGAAATTAAATATTTTATCAATATGTGGATTTTGTCAACCGACTAGCTCCCAGGAACGAAAATTTTGATGTTTACGAATTAAACCACCGAGACATCTCTCGGTAGTAACCGAGCAAGGGGGGTGTGTCGAATATCACAAAGTCAGTGTGTCGTTTATCAAGTTAGTGATCAACAGGTGGTTGGTTGGTTGATCGGACTCGACTTACTTATTCGAGCGAGAGAGCAAGGATCTAGCAGGGTCATATCCCTGAAGCGAGAGCTGTCTCCACTTTTACCCACCTACAATTTTTATCGTGGCCATAGGGCATGTATCCATTCTGTACCCTCCTTGAAAAATTAACCAACCAACTTCTAGTTTCAGAGACGTTGGCAAACCCCTGTTTGTTTTTCCACTGCTGGTCTCCTTCTTTGGCGCGCGCAGGAGCCCCCTGCAGCGTGGGTCCCCACCCACGCTACATTCTTTTTAGTATTTCGTGTGTTTGAACGACGCCCAATAATGTCACCAAAAAATCCCGCCCGGGTTATTATATTTCCCGCTGCTGTCCGATTTATCGTCTGAGGCCGTTCCGCGACCGCGCATATAATATGCTGTGACCCTCTTCAACTAAGGCAATCAGTCTTTCTTTTACAGAGCGTGATGTTTTCCACGATCACTAGAAACACCAGAATCGATAGGAATTAGAGTGGATCTGAACTACGCTCACTCAGATGAAGGTTGAATTTATTAGTCGTTCTATGTTTTGCGCCGTCAGCTTAATCTTAGCTCAAATTTTTTCGCCCTTTAAGACAAATCATAACTTCAAAGAATTTAAAACTCATAGTCTTACCCCCAATAAAGATGTCTTGATTCTCCACCAACTTTACGATAAAAATCTGTCATTAAATTATACAAAACAAATTGAATAACAGTATATATTCAACAAAAGTGTTGTATTTCACTGGGGATATTTTCTGGATGGTACTAGCAAGACGCGCACACCTAAGCCTGAAAATCTAAAAGCAATTAGATTTAGAGGCAAGAGAACTCAGTCAAGTGCGCAATCTCTGAAGGGGAATTCGACGAATTTAAAATTGCAAGTCGTCGCCGGTAGGTACAAGTTTTCCCAAAGATGGAATAATGCTGACTAGGTTATAGTTCAAGTGTTATTCATATTAACCTAGCTTAGCTAGATACTCACTTTATATTATTCCGTCAAACGTTAAAAAACTAATGAGCTCACACCTTCTCGTGGTCTACTGGTGATTTACACCATTAGGACCCTAATACCTACAAAGTTGACTCAAAATAAGTGGTGATCTTTCAGAAACAAATTTTGAATAATGGTTGAGATAACAAACAAGGAAAGGAATAAGGAGAGGAGATCTGAGAAATTAAGTAATCAAATTTCAACACAACTTAGTGGGCAAACCGATAATTCAACAACTATAGCTGAATCGAGCAAAGAATGAAGCAGATAAAATCTATGGAATAGTTAAAAATAAAAAGTTTGGAACTTAGCCGAAGATAAAATTTCTTTACTGCCATAAAATCCCTGGTGGAAGGAGTCAAAGCCAGAGATTTTTGGGGGAATCAGGAGCTGTCCATTTGACTATTATTTTATAAAACGATCAGACTAGAATCTCTGGCTTAATCCGGTCGGCGAAAACTGCAAGCTTCATTCAAACAGTTTTTTCTCCGTAGGCTATGAGCCCTGTGGAATATCTAGCTTTGGATGAGCGCCAGCTTTGTGCGATGGTGCTATGGGGGAAAGAGGCCAAATTCCCCTGAAGTCGAGCATAGATGAACGGCTTCAAATCCGGTGAAAGAACTTGTATTTTTGATGTAACTTGTGGTCATGAACTTAAGAAGCAGAGTAGGACATCACAGAATAGCTAAAGTCCGAGAATTATACAATGATACGTGTAATATAATCACTTTGAATAAGAGATAGTGTCCGAACAGTTAAGCACGTAAAATACATAAAAGTTTTGCAATTCAAGACGGGTTTAAATAGTATTATGATATGTTGGGTTTAATTGCAACAATGTAGTGCTCTTCTATTAATGGACTGGCTAGACGCAATTACGATGGATACTACTATAAGATGCAATGTGGTGACAGCGTCCTTCTTATATATCGTTCTTCAGGCATTTAATTCCAGCACTAGCTTCATAGAAAATATAGAAAGAGAGAGGGCCTGTAATCAACAGCTTGACAACAAGTCACGCTGAGTTGCTTTTTGATAGTAATTACAGTAGTCATGGTCTTTCTACCATCTACTCAATTCACACGCCGCCGAACCTGCAAACATGATAATAGTGATAAAGCCTATTTATATTTGATCTCCGGATTCCATTCAAAAATGCCTTGAACATCTTAAGTCAATATTATCTTTCATCTATTCCTCCAATTCCTCGTAGAAACTATATATTCATACAAAGACTGTGAAAAAAGATTCTCTGCTGTCATTCATTATCTAATCACTGACATCCCATTCCTTCTCCCAGGAAGCCAAAAAGAATTAATAGAAAAAAAATATAGATAGTTTTCTAGTTCCGCCCCCCAAGACCTATCCAAACATTCCTTTGCCTGGCCTTTAGTACCTAAATATCTGCTTTAGAATGTGACAGAACACGCGCCCCTTCTACGCTAGCTTTTCTTTCCTATCTGTAAGCTCACTCACACTGACTGAGTCTTCTAAGTGATTTTTGCGATCTTTTTAAAGATCTTGGGAGAGTCAAGGGGAGGTTGGCGCTTTTGAATAGAGAAATAAATTATTACGCTTTAGATTGTTCATGGAGATACGCACTAATATCGGAGATAGTCTACTTTTGGGGGGGGGAGAATAAAAAAATAAATACTGATATGCCGACCGATGAGTATATATCTTTCACTCACTCACTTGGTTAGGCTTAAGTAATTATTTCAACAACAGACTTAATCAGCTTTAAGAGATACTTCACACTGCTGAGAGATGATGTATAAGCTATATTTAGGTACAAAATGAATCTACACACATGTTTACCTCAAATATATTTTCTATTTTGGACACGGTGTCGGCTTAAGCGATTAAGTGACTTTTGAAGTAGAGCAACTGGTTCCAATGAGTCTAAACACGTGTGTTTGTTTTATTTTTGAAAGAGGCCTGAGAGGTTTGCTTGACTATCTCAGCGCCATACCACATTGGTGGGCATTAACACAATTACAGCTTCAAATTCTATCCGAGCAGGTTCTACTGTATTTTCATTTTTCAATGAATGAAGCTTCCTACGTACATTATTTACTATATGTGTCATCCAGTCTTCGGCTTTTTCCAATTTTTCTTCTAGGGCTGAGATACTGGTTTGGATTTTCCGAATATTTGCTGCACGTGATTTAATTTGTGAGGGCAATAGCTATCTCAGACTTAACTCTCTGCACTCCCTTCTCTGATCACTCTTCCAGTCCAAGATTATCGAAATTGTCCGTCTTGATAGCATGTATATGGTGCATGTGGCTAGAATGGTTCTCAGTGAGGCGTGCGAAAATTCAATTCTCTGTTTTATAAGCGTGAAGCGTCTATTATGACAGTAGTTAATTCAGCATTTGTGGAAGATTTCCCAAAATGTCCTAGGGTGACAGGAGTTCGTAGCTTCAGCATAGAAAGCTTCATTATGCTATCGTAGCCCTATAATGTAGCATAAATTAACTTAGATAATTATATCTTTTCCATCCCATTTAGAAGAAGATCTTCTCCTTAGCAAAAACGACTTAGTGCTTAAGTTGAGGAAATCTCAAGCAGACTAATAATCTGTCTAAGTCCATTCTTTTGGACACGATTAGTTTCTTCATATAATGCTTTAAAAAAATCATAAGGCAATTTGTTTACGTTTCATTATGACTTCACGTGCCTTTTCATAATCGTTTTCCGTAAATAACGAAAGTTACCGCTGACCTCGTTGGACGATAACTGGTCGGCGGTTGTAAAAGGATCTTGGTTAGGTCTTCTGGGATGTAAAAAGCTATCTAAGCTATGTTTTATTGGCGGATCGGAATCTATACTGTCTAAACGTATCGTTCGAGATCGTTGTGTGGGGATAGGTGTTAGAGAGAGTTAAACAGACGACGCAAGCGTTAGCATTGCCAGTGACGATATTTTAACATCCTGCTGGCATCCACTATGGCTCATGGAGAGCAGCCGGGAGCGTGTGGTGAAATGATGAATATATGATCGGGTTTAACTATTAATCATATTTATACCATCATGAGTAAACGCAATCGAGTCATGTGATCAAGAAGTGGGTAATGGAATGCCTCAGGCTTGAATCTGTGCTTCTTGAAGACTCATCTGATCCTAAATTCGGATCAAGAACCGCAAGTATCGTTGCTCCATAGATATCACGATGATTCCACGCCAGGCTGCTCTTCGTGTCCCAAGAGCCTCAGCAATTTTCGTTCCAAAAATATCAACATGGAGTCCTCAAACATGTTGCTATGCAACCGCATCTGCTATCGACTCGAAACCCCCCATCGCACTCAGTGGCCTTGATGGAACGTATGCTGCTGCGCTAGTATGTATACGGCCAAAAACTTAATTTATATCTGTCATTTTACATCAAATTGCTGGTTATTTTTTTCAAAGTTTGGTTTAATACCTACTAATGTCCTTTAATAAATAGTATACTGCAGCAGTGAAGAGCCAGACTCTCGACAGCACTGCCAGAGCTATAAACGAACTTAAAAACTTGTACCACAAAGACCCGAAGCTGGGAATTATTTTGCAGGCACCATCGCTAAACGCCGAAGATAAATCTGCTATCATCGTCGAATTACAGAAGCACACGGGGGCTCCTGATAAAGAAAACATAATTAAGAACTTTATGAAAACTCTTGCAGAATATAATCGACTTAATCTTTTGCAAGGTGTATGTGAAAAGTTTGAGGAGCTCATAAGTGCCGCGAGGGGTGAAGTTGAGGTCACGGTTATAAGTGCCACGGTAAATTTACAATGAACTTCCACTTCTCAGAAAAATTTACTAATAAGATAAAGCCATTGGACAATAGGACTCTGAACAGAATTGAAACTGCAGTGTCAAAGTCATCTTTCATTGGTCAGGGTAAAAAACTGAAGGTTAAAAATACGGTAAGTGGAATTGTAATACATTTCAACATATTCGGCCATCAGCTAAGTCAGCTTTAGGTTAAAAGTGATATCATTGGAGGGCTTGTAGTAGAAGTTGGAGACCGCACAATTGATCTAAGTGTCTCTAGCCGTGTTGCAAAGATGAATAAGTTGCTCACTGATACCCTGTGATTTAATAATGGTATACTTCTATATAAAAAATACCAACCATGGAGTTTCTACAAAGTGAACTTAGTATCTTGTCAGAAAAGTTAATCTGTAAAATATGAAAAAGCGTTGGAAAGACCTTTGTTATCTTGTACAATTTTATCATCAATATTCTGGGGATGTGATATTTCATAAGATTTTCTCAGACGAGGCCCATATCCCTTAAAATCCAGTGATTAGTGATGGTGAGTTTATATATTTAACAAAGAATGAATGGAATTAAAGAGAGCTTAGCCTAGCGTAGATGGTAGAAGATTCCTGGATATTATTGTGGTATATTCAATAAGATATCAGCAATTTAAATGATTTAGGGAACAAGCAAGTTGCTATGATGTATATATGAGCTTACAAGACCCGAGTTATAAAAATGGATCATGAAATCTTTGATAGAAAAAAAGTAGTGAATGTGCTTTGATCTTTTTATCGTTTTTTCTATCAGATTAGATTTTATTACCTGTGAAATTTTGAGTTCTGATTGTATTGGGTGTCTTTATGCAGTCGAAGAAGCACTCGTGATCGGATAACTAAGGCTAGAGCTCCTTCACTAATTGCCTTTACTAGCACAAGTAGTTAATAGTTAATACTACTACTTTATACGAAGTAAAGCAAAAAACTGTGATTGCTAAATAGTCATGCTCTAAGCGCAGTAACCTTGCGGAGTTTTATGATCATTTCAACCACATACATGCCTCAGACGTATAATTATGCGGCCTCCAAATCACCTAGATAGGTATCACATTTCAGCCTCTCTTTTCAGTACATTCCAAAGTTCCTAAGATTATCATCAAATGATCTTTCTCAATTTTTCATTGGTACCCACGGCAGGGAAGGGAGAATTTATTCAGTAACTATCACCAAAGAATTTATTTTCGAAGAGATGTGGCCGAAGCAAAATCTATCATACAGTAGTCTCTAATTTGGATACTGCTGCGTGTATTCCAGCATCAAATATATTGAGTGTTAGACTTAATGGTGTGCTGGAATAATTAAAGACTTGATTAGCTCGATAGATCACAGCCCATTATGGCTCAGCTGGGCATTTTTGTAGCTTCAATTTTTCTCTTCCTTCTATCATTTTTACTGTAATAATAATCTTGCTGATTCTTGAGATGTGCCTAAATTTTTGGCTGTGAGCACGCAATTGTCTGTGAGTAGTTTCATTATAATCCATGAACATTCTGATATGTCCAGGATCTACTATCTTTTCTGTCCTTTGGCCTTAGAAAATAGTATGAGGCTTAACGTATGAAATACAACTGCTCCTCAACGCTTTGCTATGATGTGCCCAATATTAGGGTTTAAATCATTGAACACTTTCTCTAAGCTCATCTATACTTTATCTTCAAATGGACTTATTTAAGATTAATTTTTGATACATACATCGATCTTCAATGCATTTTCCTAGAAATTTAGAGGTAAGTCGTACGTCTTTAAGTATGGCCTTTGGGCTATTCTTGTAGATCTGAATATTAGGTTCCACAGCGCCATTGTGACTTAACGTAGCAATAATTGTTGACAGCAGTTGGAAACCTTGCACTACCTTTCATTGAAAATTACCTTAAATAAATCAGCAATCTTATCAGAGCTTACAGCTTACAATTTTTCCCCTTACTGAAACTCGATTCAAACTTTCCATTCATTAAAAGTGCTTTTTGTATCCCTTTTTTAAAAAAAACAAAGATCCTATAGTTTTATAGCATGCATTGACTGTTAATGCCAACGATCTATCGCCTCGAAGAGATAGCGAAACAGGTCTAGCTACATCAAAATAAACTGGAGCTAGTAAAGTTCTTTTCTGATTCATCATTTTTTGAGGTTTTATTGCATATTTCCATTAAAAAGTAAATCTTATATTAGTGTTCCTCTCAAGACGTAGGTAGTTTAAACAGTCTTGCAGAATTAGTGACAAAGACTTTTCAGGTTTCGGAACTCAAAATGAACATAACTGGTATAACAAAGATGTGGTACTTGGTATTTAGGCTTAAATTTTCCGCAAGAACCAATAAAAGCTTGATTTTCTTTTCTTTCAATTACAAGTCGAATTTTTATCGGTCTAAAGACGCTTTAGCTTTACTTCGGATGAACTGTAAAGTTGGGTTTCTACTTTATCAATAGTAGAAATGTAATATGGAGAGAGAGAGCGATTTTCAATATCAAAAGTGGTTCCTAATTCGGATAACTTCTTCGCTTCCTAGTCAGCTGTGCATGGCTTCTTTTGATAATCTTTCAACTTGTCCCATAAATCAATTATTATAGGTTCTCTCTATCGTAAAGGTCTGAATTTAAGTCAAAACTTCATTCGAAGCTGTTGAATCTCTTTGTATTTTCGTTTCAAATAGGATCCGATCTTCTCGCTTGAGTGTTCTAGCAACGCAGGCACGAATTGCTTGATGAATATCTTATTTATGGCACTGCTTCAGCAGGTATAAGAAAGATTATTCTAGATCAAAACTCATGGCCCTATAATCATAGCTTGCTTCGGAGCAGAGATTGCTTTCTTCTATCGTCAAATGGTCCATTGCTACTTGACTGTACTCTTTGGTGATGGCCAGTAACCATCATCAGCAGGAACCATTCCCAATTCTCCGACTACAGGACCAGAAATACCGCTCATTACTACTAAAATAAATGATAGTAGAAGGGTTATAAAGTGGTTGATTATTTGTAAAAAAATTTCTACCTCAGTTAACACAGAAGTAGCAAATGCACAATTTCGAGCAGCATATAAGATTTTAATATGGAACACAGTTCTTCAGGATGCGGTCAGATTTCGTAGGCTAAATTTGGCTGGATCAAAAATTCGTTGTTTGTGTTCGAAACTATCACTATAATGGAGCAGCTTCTTGTCCTATTCTTTGGAACTTCCTATTGTCTGAACATTTTTATTGATTCTCAATATTTATCCAAGCTTTGATTAGTTTCTTCCTTGAAACTTTTCAAAACTTCTATTTTATCAGTAGACCGAGTCTCTGGAACCTTAATTTTGATGCGTTCTTAACTTCCGAAAATCCATTGTAATGTGGAGCATTAAAGTGGGGATAAAATAACTTCGCTTATTCCACATTGATGTTAATCCTCTAAATAAAGTTTTTTCCATTATAATTTTGAAATTTTGTTAAAAGAAAAATACAGTTCACTATCTTATCTAAGATGGCGAACCTTACATACGACAAACCTATACAAAAGCAAACAAATAAATTGAATTCCAAAATGAGCAATAGCGAGTGGTGGGAAAGCTTCACGACTTATATGCTTAAAAAACTAGGTTAATAAGCAGATTGCGGGACACAGAAATTACATCCAATGGGAGCATTGGATGATGTAATTACTCAGCCTAGATCAAGACGTCATGGATGCACAAGGCTTCAATTCTTTATTCATCACTTCGTATTGTGATGATGCTATAGAGCTAGTACTCATGTACTTGGCTAATCTTAATATTTATCATCAGTAACATGACAAATTTAAGAATACTATATCGAGCTGCAGCCTCAAAATTTCGCGTTCCAGTACCATCATGTAAATCTACTCTCGCTTTCACACAAAAAGGATATTATCATCATAAAGCTCAGTCATTATTAAAAGCTTCAGATAGGCATCTAAAAACCGCTCGAGTGACAGGCTTTCTATTAGCAATTGCATTTGGAGGTAGTGTTGTACTTTACACCCAAGGATCAACAACAGTTCTTCATGCAGAGACGATTCCTGTCCCTGCTGAAGTTCAATTCGAACAACCTAGAAAAAAAGCAGCCTCACCAGAGGAAAATCGTGATTTAGTTAGCTCTCAGCACTTGCAAGTGAAGAGAAGTTGGGAGAACCCTGGTGTCTATGCTTGGGGAAATAACACTGGGCGTGTAATCGAAAATTCAAATGAGGTTTACGTCAAGACACCGAAAAGAATACCCTATTTTGATGGGAAACTCATTCGTGACATTAAATTGGACAAGAATTTCGGTGCAGCTATAACTGAGTATGGAGATTTGTTACAGTGGGGCAATGGGTTTTCTTCCTCATGTGAAGTGCCGACACCAACTCTAATAGGCAAGAACCTAATCAAATTATCAATATCAAAAGATCGGATAGTTGCTTTATCAACTAGTGGAAAGGTATATTCAGTCCCTGTTAACCAGTCAGATCAGATATTAAAACCAGAATCAGATGGAAGCAATTGGCTTGGGTTCTGGGGAAGCTCAAGTACTGGATACCGAAGATTAGATCCAAAAAACTTAATGTGGGGTGAAAAAATTAAAGAAATCAGCAGTGGTCTGGAGCATTGCTTGATGTTGACGTCAAAAGGAAGATTATTCTCGGCTGCATCAGCATCGAAAGACTTTCCATCAAGGGGGCAACTTGGCATCCCCGGGTTGACTTTGAATACACAATCTCCTGGCTCTTTTGATCAGCCATATGAAATTTCGGCGCTCAAGGGGTTTGAAATATCCAAGATTGCAACAGGAGACTATCATTCCCTTGCCCTTGATAAACAAGGTAGGGTTTTCACGTTTGGTGACAACTCTTTTGGCCAGTTAGGATCTGAGCCGTCCACTGAATCTCCTACTATAGATTCACCATCTCTTTTATCCATTGAAAAGTTATATAAAGGCACTAAATTGCTACCAAAAATCACTGGTGTAGCAGCTGGTGGAAATAATAGTTTTTTCACTGTTGATGCTACCCGAATTGCAGGTCAATCTGAAGAAGGTCCTCGAAACTTAGGTAAAATTACAGCTGATACATGGTCGTGCGGCCAAGGTATATTAGGAGGGCTAGGGAACGGTCGCTGGACACATGTTCAAGGCACACCAACAAAAATCAAAGCCCTCTCGGGGCTCTTCGAATACGATGAAAAAAATAAGGTTATAATTCCAATACGATTATCTAGATTATCTGTTGGACAAACACACGTGTCTGCTGTTATGGATAATGTCACTCAGCTTGATGTCGATGATAACAACACAGAGAATGAGACAAATTGGGGCGCTGATGTGTTATGGTGGGGTGGAAATGAACATTACCAACTTGGAACAGGGAAAAGAAATAATATTAGCCAGCCTATATATATTCAGCCGCTGGATGTTAAAGCTGAGAAGGAAAAGGGTCGACTTGATAAGCATCGCTTCCATATAACCCCTAGGAAAGAAATTCGTCTTCATGGTCGCAAAGTTAGTGTAGAACAAAGAATTGAGTGTGGGAGAGAAGTTACTGCTGTGTACTCAGCAATATGAGGGGAAAATTTATTTTATAAAAATTTACATGTAGTTTATATTTTTACTTCCCAATACTGACTGACTGTATATATCAAAACAACATTTGATAATGATTACTTTAATTCTAAAGTAGGATTATGTCTTGTATTTTGTATTTTTTTTTCTGCTTTTAAACTGGGTGTTTTATTTTGGAAAAAATTTTGAAATCCATTTAACTGATCTCCATCAAGTTTGGGGACTGGCAAATACAACCATAGCATTTCACTCTTTCACTCTTTGCTCTAAAGAAAAAGAAACTGCTACGATCTATAAGATTTCAATAGAATTTGAATCCGATCGTCGAGAGTCTTATGGGAAATAGCCGAAACAAGAAGACCGCTTTTCAATGTATGAATAATGAATTTTTTTTAATAGCCTCCCGTCGATTTCTATATATACCTATGCCTTTTTTTTTATCGGCCATTTGTCGGCCAGCGGGGGACTAGTCAGAGGATCTAAGGTAGGCATTGGTTAATAGGGGAAATCTAACTGCTTGCTCTCAAAGTGCCAGTGATTGTAGAAATCATGCACAGTCAGCAAGCCTCCTCGGAGAAGGATATCTCAGAGTTCGTGGACTTAGGGCAAGCCAAGAGTGATGCGAAATGTGTGGTTACATGACTCTTTAGCTACTTCTTCACCATTATTTTGACATCTATTAATTGTATCAATCTCTGTTCTAGCCTGTCTTAGTGGCTCTTCTAAGACTCCAAGAGGGTTACGGAAAATATGAAGATTACCTTGTTCAAACATCGTAATCTTGAGAACTATTGAAATCTGTCGCTTCTCGTCGTATAAATGTAGCGACAAATCGAAATAGGTCTCTTTCCAAAATGATATCAACTTTTCGACCAAACAATGAAGATGCAATCGAGAATTTCGAAGTCATTCCTCTAGCTTCGAGTGATCTTATTGCCTTCGACACGAGACTTTGAAGCCACTACAAAATGATGAATTTTACTCCTCTCTGTTGTGGCAACCTTATCTATATTGTCTCAAAACCACACATTCCACTAGTATTTCCATCCATGTTCTGACTTTGTTTCAAGTATTTAACAATCAGCTTTGAACTCTTCCAAAGTGGAAGCGCCAACAGTTGACTTGTACAGATTCCAACACTCTTTTATAGCATCTTACTCTTCAAACTCCTTTGAGTTTAGGATTTAAACCAAGCTAAGTCGTTCCCAAATCCAAGTTTGGACATCTTAATTTATATGCTAAGTGCAAGTACGACTTTTGATGTCAGGAAAGACGTAATTTAATGCATTTAACAAAGCTCGATCTCGATTTATTATGACAAGCTTAGACATTTGTATATATATATTTTTTTTTAGTAGAGCCCATACGTATGATTTTGTTGTTTCGGCAGCCATAAAACACGTTGCTCTACTTGAAAAGTCACTTAATAGCTTAAGTCGACATCGTGCCCAAAATAGAAAATATATTTAAGGTTAACATGTGAGTATATTATTTTTGTACCTAAATATAGTTAATACAGCATTTCTCAGCAGTGTAAAGTATCTCCTAAAGCTGATTAAGTTGTATTGTTCGATTCGATCCAGTTACACCACAAATTTTGAGCAGTAGCTTTAAGACTTATTTGTTTTACATGTGTAGTCAAGAATAAGAAAATTGTTGAACTTTTTTGAAGAATTTAATTGACTTTGGATGCGCCATAAAAAGTTCAAGTGAGTGGCCTTGCTCATCTACTGTGTATAGCCAGGCTTCTGTAGGGGATATATAATGTATCGTCTTCTTTCGAACCATTCTGTGACGTTTCTTAAGTCAGTACTTGATTGTATAAGTTCTGGTGACTTGAGCCTTAAAATGGCTAGAGATTGAGCTGTGGTAAAACCAGCCTTAATCTGGCTTCGAATACCAGAAATGAACTCAGAATTACGATCACATCTACGATAAACTGAAATTCCAATTTTTGGCCCCATGGTTATGTTTAATTCCTTGATTTGGTTTTTTGGATCTAGTTGGCTATAGTTCTTCGTGATTTAGTCGGTCATCGGCGACAATCCAGATTCTTTACCGTCAGTGTATATTTAGCAAATCAATTTTACAATTTTAAATTTGTCGGGGAAATCTTCTAATAAGGAGCGTTAGACATGGATTTTGATTTGAGGCTTAAGCACAACAGTGCAGAACGAAAAATTGCTTGGGATTTGAAAATCTATATCTGACCCTCCTTAATTTTCGAGTTTTAGATGGACATGGCAAGTTACCGTTTATGTTAGTTTCTTTGATGAGTTTTAACTTTTAAAATGAAATTATCCTTAGACTGAAAATTAAGTTTTATCTCTGTATTTACTGTTAATCCGAGCTTTGTGGTAGCTATACTCTACTTTACCTTAACTTCTTGTTGTCTTTTTTTATTGATTTGTCCAGAAAAAGTTGATTATATTTTCCTCGTTGAGATTGCAACATCATTCTACTCCTTTGTAATTTAGGCAACCTCCTCGATTACTCACTTAGTCTATGCAATCTTGAAATATTTTGACTTCGTCTATTTAAAAGAATATGATGCGGATGAAATTTTTAAAATAAAAAAACAGTTTCACTGCATCTATACATGTGATTTTAAGACATAAGGTCATCACTGAAGATTCTTCACCGTCAGAAAATTTCAGGAATAAAAAGTAAATGCTGAGTGAAAATATACTCTTCTTACTTTCTGATTGATTGGAGATCCGCATCTTATTTAATTCAAACCCATGATCTCGTAGATTCCTCTATAGAGATTATACTAGACTAACACTGAAGTGGCATTGATAGAATAGCAAAAAGAATTGGTGTTTTAAGTTGATTAAAATACTCCATGACTCAAAATAACTAATCAGCCTTTATTAAATAAATATAAGAAATTCGTATTGGTCATGTAAAGGATTTTTTAGATGTAAAGATGTGCATAGTTACTATGCTACAGAGGGCTTAACATATCCATCGGAATCATTTGGCCCTAAGCTCTGTGAAACTAGTAAGTGCCTTCATTTATAATGAACTTGATATTCATTTTCAGTCAATTTGAGCCTCGAATTCATCTCCTGATCGATTCATGAAATCATTTTCTTCAAGGCATTTGAGCTGTTCAGAGATATATTTCGCGGTATGCATATCTGCTATCTTTCTCTCTTCTTCTTTTTCTGTGTCAGACAAATCAACCGATCGAGCCTCATCCCAGTCTGACCTAGCGCCAATAGATCTAGCTGTCGATGAGCGCCTCATAAAAGGTATTGGAGATTTAATTTTATCACGTGAAATGTGTCGATGAAAAGTATCATCAAAGTAATGAGCCATTCCAGTCGAGGGTGTTCGTGGGGTCTGTGGAAGTCGACAATTGATACTGATCGCACTGTAAGCACAAACTAATTTCAAACATCTAGAAAATTACTTACCCAGTATCATGTATAATTCTCGCTATCAATCCAGTCCATCCACATTGATGACTCGCACCTAGTCCCCGCCCAGAATCACCATCAAAAAACTCATAAAACCATAAGTTATCTCTCCAATTCTCATCAAAGTCTAGTATATTGTTGTTATCATTGATAGCACGTCTCCCGTTATCTCCTCGAGCCATCAAGTGTACTAATCGGTGATGAATCTCCTCTGAAACACGACCAAGATGCATAAAGTCACCCGAGCCAGTAGGACATTCAACCTCAAATTCTGGGCCATAGAATATGTAGAATCTTTGTAGAGACTCAACGAGTAAGAAGTTAACGCAAAGCCAAATAGGTCCTCTCCAATTACTGTTTCCACCAAAGAGTCCAGAATCAGAATCTCCTGGAACATAACTTATTTTAAATTCTTGACCATTTACATTCATAGAATACGGGTTATCTTGATGATGCTTCGAAAGAGATCGAATGCCGAAATCACTTAAAAACTCATCTTCATCAAGCATTCGTGCTAGTATTTTTTCTAAACGATCTCTACTGACGAGTGAAAGTAATATTCGATTGCCTTTACCTCTTTTTCGAATACTGGCCATATTCCGTTCAGCAACATCGTGGCGATGTTGAATAAACCAGTTTACCCGTTTCTTAAAGGTAGGTAATTTGTTCAAAAGTTCTGGTTCCAATGTCAGAGTAGCGTATAGAGGTATAAGTCCTACAAGGGATCTGATAGGCAACTGCTGTGACCATGGCCCGCCCCATGAGATAGCATCATAGTAAAAGCCATCATCTTCATTCCATAGCGATTTTTCCTCTTTGGAGCCAGATTTGTAGGTCATAGCATCGCTAATTAGTATAAAATGTTCAAAAAATTTTGAGGCAATATCTTCGTAGATACGTCGATGCTTTGCGAGTTCAAGTGCAATATTCAACATCGAAAGCGAGTAAAAAGCCATCCAGCCAGTACTATCAGCCTGCTCAAGTACTCCGCCAGTAGGTAGAGGCTCTGACCGGTTGAATATCCCGATATTATCTAAGCCAAGAAACCCACCTTCAAAAACATTCTTTCCATCAAAGTCTTTTCTGTTAACCCACCAAGTAAAATTAAGGAGAAGCTTTTGAAAGACTCTCTCAAGAAAGTCTAAGTCTTGTCGACCGTATATTTTCCGTTCTATCTTGAATGTTCTAAAAGTAGCCCAGGCATGGACAGGAGGATTCACATCCCCGAAATTCCACTCATAAGCAGGTAGTTGTCCATTTGGATGCATATACCATTCTCTTGTATATAAATCCAACTGTTTCTTGGCGAAGTCAGGATCAATCATGGCCAACGGAATGCAATGGAAAGCAGAGTCCCAAGCTGCAAAAAAGGGATATTCCCAAGAATCCGGCATTGACAGAATGTCATCTAGGTGCATGTGCCTCCATTTCATATTTCGTATTGCCTTTCGTTCTGGAGGAGGAGCTGGCTGGCTAGGATCACCATTTGCCCACTGACTCCATACGAAGTGATAGTACTGTTTAGTCCACATCATTCCTGCAAATGCCTGTCGTTGAATATTTCGTAGATCTTCTGACATGGGCATAGGATTCATTCTATAGAAAAATTCGTCTGCCTCATCTTTACGTTTTTCAAAAATGTTATCAAATAGCTCCTCGTCCATATATTCATCATATTTTTTGGAAATTCTAAATCTAACAACAGCACATTCATTAGGAGCAACACCATTTCCCTCATTAAAAGCAAACCAAGCAGCTGACTTAGTACCCTCTCTTTTAGGATTAATGGCCTTTTTTTCCTTGTCTACAATGTAACGATGAAAAGCATCTTTCACATAAGGCTTGGCGTTTTTCCCTTCATAAAGAAGTTCGAAGTTTGTCTCATTCTCAGTGAAAATCAATTCGGGTAAAACATCAAAACCACTCTGGCCAATTCCAGGAGACGGTGAAATATCAAAATACCGTTTACCAAGCCTTGGATGGTAGATCTCGGAAACTGTTTCATTAATCTGCCTAATTGAAGGTTTTTTCTCCTTCGTTTCATAGCCCCATGACCAGGTGTTCCTAAACCATACGTGAGGTATAATATGCAAAGGAGCAGGCTTTGGACCACGATTCCAAGCAGTAACTCGAAAGAGTAACTCTTCTGGATCATCAGTCTCTTTAGCAGTCTCTATATTAATATCCCAATACCTATTATCATCAAATATCCCTGTATCAAGAATTTGATATTCTCTTTCATTTTTACCTCTTTTCGCGTTTTCTTTCACTAGTCTCTCGTAAGGAAACTTTTGCTGTGGATATTTATATAGTAGCTTCATGTAAGAGTGCTATCAAACGATCAGTTGAGCATGCTAAGTCAAAAATATTCACTGACAGTAGGAGTATTATCTAGATGGAAATGAGCCTCTTTGATACTTTCACCATGGTTTCCCTGAGGATTAGAGAGACCAAAGAGACGTTCCTTTAGAAAATCACTAGAATTTTGTCAGAGGTTAAAGCGATAGTAAGTAAATGACAAACTCTTCTTCATTCCAGAAGGCAAATGCGATATTTTGAAGACCGTGTGTATCTGAAACACCTGCAATCCCATCCTCTCCCCATCTAAAGACTCTTGATCTAGCGTGCTCGTGTGGAAAATCTAAGAGGTGTTGATCACAGTTCTAAACTAATATACACAAACTTACGGCTCCAGGCATCGCCATCAGCACTGTAATCTTCGCGGACTATTACAGATTAAATTAATATATCAATAAGAATGCCCTGCACTACCCACCTGTTGCCCACTGTCTTTCCGCAACATAGGGACCCCATTTCTTCCAATACTTCACCCTATCTCTGTCCTCCTTTAGCCGCTTTTCTTCTTCCGTCAAATATTCATAGTTTTGATCGATTTTGACCATGATGAAGTTATTGGCTGAAAAAGGTAATATGAAAGTCAAAGGAAATGGGTTGCTCACACCAAAGCAAACTATTATTACTAGGCCAACTAAGCCGTGTTCCAAGGCAGATGCTAAGCTGACAGCTTGAAAAGGTGGTAGCTACCGGAAAGATGGCAAATCTAAGGCCGTTTGGAGTGGGGACTACTGGTCATAGCTTCAACCCACTGCACTATTTTGGGGGAAATCCTTAGGACGGACCCTCCATTTTTATCAAGTTTAATTTGTAATGCTTGCGCGGCCGCTTATTATGCCTACCCTCTGTCTGTCTCTATCTGAACATGGGAGTTGTGTGCAAATTATCGCCACTTAGTTGTGAGGGTAAGGAAGGACAAGTTCCCTCAGTGACCACCTCAAACATAATGGTTTGAAGTTGATTCAGATCTAAGCAAACTAACTCTAGATTCTTCAAACAACTTTGCAAAATAATTTTGATTATCCTCAAAGCAGCTAAGAAGGGTGTGATATATGTGGTCGAGCCGAGCAAAATATCAATGATCTTACATGTGCAAGTCCAAAATCTACCTGCATGATAAAAGATCATTTATTTATTTTTATTCTTTGCTTTAAGCCTAATCACTAGGATCACTAGATTGGGTGACTTTTTATCAGAGAAGAAATCACATATAGAGACTTAAAAAAAATAAAAATTTTACCTATCTTCACTCTGTGATCTTGATCGAGATTTACGCTAAGACGTAAATACGCGCTGGGATGGTAGCTTTTCTTTTTCTTGAGAATTGCTTTTAAATATCTTCGAGAATTATAATTACTCTCTCATATTTTCTGGAAATCGCAAGATGAAGATAATCAAAAGGAGTATTTGGATTTGATGATATGGAATGACTTTATAACTACGGTAACCATCATCATAAAAATTAAATGTACTTAAAGACCGTGCTCTTAATGGTTTCTCCAAATCTTTGGCTCGTTCATCCTCTAAACTGGTCATTAGGTTAATCCAGAACATGAAAGACCCCGCGAACGAAATAAAATTTATCGTCTAGAGCAGAGATTCAAATCAATGGGATGATGTTCTTGCTTTCTTTCTATGAAGCCTTCCTGAGAATTCTCAATCCCTTGAATCTGCTAACTTGCGGTTGAAGAGAATCTAAGCACCGAGATGTTGATAACATTTCCTAGACTTCAGACTACAGCCAAAAAATTGGTATCCATACTAGATTTTGGATGCTTGAAAATGGTCGAACTCGTGCAACAGGCTCTACCAAAATTCTACAGAAGGCATGCATGCTTACATGAAATTTCCATCCACTCGGTCTCGATAGCAACGATGTATGTATTTCACAGATTTAGTGGCTGAATGGCTAGACTAATTTGTTTCTCTTCGAACGTGAAAAAAATATCAATCAATTGGCTAATTCGAATAACTCGGCACCATTTGCGGAGTGTGATGAGAGTTGAGATCTCTTAAGCTGATGAAAGCTATTCATAATTCTCGCCTTTTTGACCTATTAATATTCTTATTAGAAAGGCATCGCTTTGTCAAATTTTGATGAGTTTACCATGACTTATTTTACAGCTATTCGTGATTCCCTTCAATCTTAAGATGTTTTTGGGTCTCAAAGTTTGAGTCTTTGTAAATCTTGATAAAGAATAAACACTCAATAGAATAACACAATCGTTCCAATTACCAAGGCTTTAATAGGTACTGCAGTATTCATAAGCTCTGATGACGAAAAGAGTCAAACAGATGAGGGGAGCACCCGGATACAGGTTGCAATAATAATGGAAATTTAAATATTTGAGATATTTAAGTTGTAGACATGACAAGGGCTTCTCTAACTACCTTTGTAACGTTTTGTACCTTATTTTCCCTTCTCTTGCCCGTCATCTATGACATCATCAATTCGTTTTATGGATTATCGGATTCGTATCTTCGAGGGAGAGGGAAATGAACTCAGCTGGAAGTTTTTTAAGGAAAGTGACTCAATCTTGGCTCTCCAGACTCTCATTAGAGAACTGGAGGTTCGTAGGAGACACTACGTACAGGTGTTGAGTCCTGCACGCTGTGAATACTGCCCGTGACACAGTATTCTTCTCTAATGCGTCTGTAGTGTGTATTAGAAGAGGATAGAGTATGTTGGAGACAAGGAACAACAACATGAGTGTAGAAATAAATATTCCTCTCGGGGCACTGAATTAGAGATAAGTAAGTTTACAGAAAGCATTATCACCACATAGCTGGATCCACGACATTCTTCATATCAGACATTTCACTCACCCTAACATCTTTGATACTTCAAAGGTAGAAGAATTATGCCCCAAGTAAGCTCATAATCTTCACAACAGTCAATTCGAATTTCTTTGCGAAGATAATAAATCGCATTAAAGTATTGCGAGGTACTTATCAGATAATCAATTAATTGGAGAGAATACACTGACTGTACTTTGGGACGACGAACTTTGATTACCAGAATTGTTGTGGATCAGTCCCTTGAAGACTGGAAGGGACAGGTAAGAAAGATAAGACACGGTAGAGAGAGAAAATCAAGATTTATCGAGATGATTACTTGTTGATGTGTGTATTTGGAAAATCTTTATAAACAAGAAATGATTAGTTTGATTATAGACTAATGGATAACAATCAAATAAGAAGAGGTAGTTTATAATTTTATCTCTGTCCATCCATCTTCATTACAATTCAAGCTTGATTGCGTCTAACTTAGCAGAGTGTATAAGTCCAGCGCATGTGAAAAACACCATATAAAATTATTCTGGTCAAACTCAAATTGGGTGAAGATCATTTCAAATTGGGCTTAGTGGACCGTTAAATAGTCCCTGTTTCTACTCTACTACTCACAATCTCCCGTAAAGCAGGTTGAAATCTATAATTTTTACCCTGCAAATCTGCACGCACACAACAAGGATAAAGTCGCGCTAAATTGTCATTCTGAGAGCACGATTTGTTCAAAACTTATAAGAATAATAGGAATTTGCTATTTTGTCACGTGAAATGTAAGCTTATGTCAAGGAGAGATGTATATAGAATTGTGTTGTTATCAAGTGCAGACAACCTCATAATGTACCGACAGTCTATCCCTGTTAGTACTAAGCCTACGACAGGGGTACTGCTGCATACAGATGATCACTAATTTCGGTTAATACTAATACCGTTTACACGCCCTCTTAGTCTTTATCCGAAATTTTATCATGTAAGCCTAGTTGACCGACAAATCTCTGGAATAACTCAGCAGTTAACACTTTTGTTAATCCATCTGCAGGGTTGTCTTCAGATGCGATCTGTTGGATTTCAATGTTTTTGTCGCGAACTTCCTGACAAACAAAATGATATTGTACACGGACATGTCTACGTCCAGATGTCATGGCATCGTTTGTTGCCCACTTGATAGCACCTGTGTTATCCTCTAGAACCTTTATAGAGCCCTGAGGCATATGATCCAATTCTGTGAGAAATGATCTAATCCAAGTACAATCCTTTGTTGCTTCAAATATAGCTGCAAATTCCGATTCAGTTGTCAATGTAGACACTGTAGTTTGCAATTTGGATCTCCATATGACTGGACTACCAGCTATAAAAATTACATATGACCAGTAAATCTCCCAAGGTGTTTTCTTTTCTTCAGTAGAGCTTTGTGAAGTAAAATTCAATGTGTAGCAAACCATTTCTAACATGTGATTCCAGA
>PEDP01000566.1:0-21675 GCA_002918395.1 Erysiphe pulchra | reverse complement strand
TTTGATGATTCCCAGAATTAATCAGTCAGAACTAAAATCTGGCGTGGCTTGACCAATTAGATAGAGTAATTTTATGGATTCCTTAGCCTGGTTTCTTTCGGTGATCAATTCTCTAGTGCTGATTGGAGTTTACAAACTCTAGCTTGCTGCGGACCCTAGTACCGACAGGGCACGGGTATTCAATAGAGCAGGGTAGGGACGTAAGAAAATAAGGAAAGGGGGTAGGAATTTAATGTTCCCCTAAAAAAATTATATTTTAAAAGTGCTTTATCGGAAAAATTTTAAGTGTCGTAGTGATAACTCTTAAAATGAATTTCGAAGCCTATGATGCAGTAGATGGGATTTCTAAAGAGACAATTATTTTACTTAAAAAGTAAAGCGACTGTGGCAATCCGTAATGCCCCTGACATTAGTATCTCAGGCCGAATAAAAGATAAATTGTAAATTGTGCATAGTGTAAAAAAAAGAAAGTTTTGAGCTAATCGTAATTTAGCGAAAAAATAGTCCTAAAATATCTGTATTACCTTGTCTAGCGTCACTTTAATCCTTGTCTTTGTGCAGAATTGTAGGGTAAAAATTATACCTTTTCACCTGTTTTACCGCGAATAGTACCTGCCTGACGTATGAGGCATTTATCATGTCAAAAAGTATAGCAGATGTTTCAAAACTTCTCAAAATGAAAATATATTATTAAACTAGATTTCGATAACTGATAGCTTAATGTTAAATGACACATGTTCTTGTGTTGTTCTGCTGGAGCTGTGGAGGCCGGGATATATAAAATTTAGGAAGCGCACGGACTACCCGTACTATAATAGTTAGGTCTAATTGCATTGCATCCCTCATCCCTCAACCGAAGGGCACGTGCTTCAAAGCAGAATATAAATATAGTTGCCCTTCTTCGCTTGATAGTTTCTTCAGTCTTTCGGCGTTCTTTTATGCCTATGGATTGGTTACATAAACAAAAAATCTAAGTGTAATACTTGATTCTCTTGATATGATTAATAGCCTCTCCATATTTTTGAACCGCCAAGAATAAGTAAAAAGAGTGCCTTTTAATATCCTGTTGTTCATAAATTTGGGCACGTTTCAGTGCCCAGTAAGTTCACCGGGTTCGCTTTGTGGCATACAATTTTTTGTACTTTATCATTTTTAGTTCAAACTTGCTTTATCGTATTTTGCAAAAGATATATCGAATTACCATTACTTGGTGAAGTCTAATGAAATCCAAGCTAAGCTTTCAGTGCTCATGTTTCATAACGTTCTATCTCTCTCCTATGCTTTCTGTGTTAATACTTCTAAAACAAAAAATAATCGTGTTATTACATTGAAAAATCTGTGTTCATCAACAGTGCAGAATTCTGGATCTCAACGAGGAGAAGTGTTGAAGAAATAGTCATTTCTCCTCTACTTGCGAAGCGTGAAGGGAACTCAGAAGGCAAGAAATAGGTTGAAATTTTGATCAAGCGCGTACCTGCTTGAAATTGTAGCAGAGTTGTCTTTATGACCATAGAAGAACCTTATCTTGGGATCCGCGAGTTATTAGCCCATGATTTACGCTTGTTAATTCTTTCAAAAGAAGTTTGGAATCTTAGACAAAGATATACACAACTTCGTCGAGTCGAGCTCTCTGATAAATATTATCTCATCCTAGTTTCTTTGCTTAAGTTTAGAGAAATCTAACAAACGAAAGAGCACTCAGCAAGGCAATCATGAACAGATCACGGTGTACAATAGCTTTAGGGGTGGGCAATATATAATCTCCTTGAAGGAAGATCCAATAGTAGACAATCACAGAAGCAAATGCTCATAATCATGGTCCAAATAGCTCAAGCAAAGCACATCTAGCTTGTCGAGCAGCAACAATACCAGAGTTAGTACAAAGTGAGATGCTTGGAACTTCTAAAGCCGGTTTATCGGTATTCCAATATTCCAAATTATAAACGAATTAGAGACCATGATGGTTTTAATCTAGTCCCAAAAGACATTTGCAATATCATGGAGAAAGATAAGCCGCGACTACTTGGTGAGAAGACTCCACTATAATGGTTACTTAATTTACTACACAGCTGTAAACAGAAATACACTTACAAGACTGATATATTTCTATCCTAAGGCTATAGAGCTATGGAAAGCAAACCCTGACGTGCTACTCAGGGGTTTCACGTACAAAACAAATTGTTTTGATATGCCACTACTCAATGTACGTGGCATTACAGGAAGATGTGACCGACAGGTCCAAATTATAAAACGTGCAGTTAAAAATAATATTTCTCTTAGAATCTAGAGCTAAACGAATGCCGAATAAAAGTACTAGTAGCACAAATCACGTGACTAAATGACCATGTTGTCACATTACCCCCCCTTGGAGGAGAAAAAACCCGTCCTCGAACGCTTATCCATAGAACGATCACTAGCGAGGTATTGATAATCTTCTAGGCCATTCTCAAAGGCATTGATCCAGTCTAGGAGTTTAGATGGAGGACCAAGTTGATCGGTGTTTTCCAGATGAAATTGGCGCAATTTGTGAGGAGCATATATTAGTTCCGAAGCTGGGTGTCAATGTAAGTCGATGTCTTGATTGACCCAAGTTACTCGATAGGAGAGGTTTTATTTGTAAGTTTAGATACTGTGATTTGTGTTCATCATGGCTACTAATATTTATTGGAAATGATTTTGGTCTAACTCTTACTCTATTTCTTTACCCATGTGAGAACCTTGTTTGTTTACTTGGCTAGAGCTTTTTTATGTCTGTGTAAGTGCGGTAATCGTTTTCGATGTCTTAAGGCAACTACAATTTTGATACCGGAAAACTTGACGTAGTCATAATTGTTCAAAATACTCAAGAAAGATTAGAATTGTTCTGAGTTCTGGAATTTTAAGGAATCAGTCCTTTTTTAGTTGAAATCAAAAACAAGAGATACTTGATAGTTTGGGAGTCTAGATCTAGAATGAAGAAAATACTAGTATTTGGATCAGGTTCAACTTTAACATTTTATGTTATCTGATCACTAAATTTATAATTGAGCATCCAGATCTTAAGAAGGCCCATCATCTTTCTGTAAGAAAAGAGCAGATATCTGTGTTAACCAAGTCAGTTTCTAAGCTATGATAGTCCTTCATTTGTATGAATATATTAAAATCTTGATGGTTCTCTTCTAGTACTATACATACCAGTGTTCATGATGTGGGAGTTCTGAGCAAGAAGTCGCCTTTTGTGACGCCTGACTTAAGAATCTAGGACCCTGATAGCATTGGTTTGAGGGGACTGGCCCCCGGAAATATGATAAAATGCATCAAAAAGATTAGGCATCGGAATTACATCCTGTACCTGTGCATCCACAAACTGTCGAATTTCGTCAAGCCGGTGAAAGAGAGTACCAAGCAGTTCAACGAACAAGAGCCGCAGAGGAAGAAGCTGATAAAACCAAGTGTATTGAGATCGATACATCTAGCAATACTGACAATATGCAAGCGACCCCCGTTGAATCTTCGACAGACGCTGCATCCCGTTTATCAAGGGCAACCCACAGAGTTGTTTCCTCCTCCAGGATGTAATGAACTTTATGTCCATAAATGTTGGAAGGGGGAGGACTAAACCAGACATCGCATTATCTCGTGCATGTGACCTAAGAATTGATGTTTTGTTGGTGCAAGAGCCGTAGTGGTATAACTGTACCAAGACTCACCCAAATTTTGATTTATATTTACCATTCGGAGGCGATAATATTCGGCCTCGGACAGCCACCTATGTTAGGAAGGACCTCAATAGACTAACTTCATCACAAAAACACCTATCCTCTCAAACTGGTGATTATTGCTGGGTAGAAGTTAATAGTATTATGTTTTTAAACGTTTACAAAGCACCGCACGACCCTAGTGCTGTGAAACCCCTTCTTAATTGCACACCCACCCTCAAAACTATAGCAATTGGGGACTTTAACTCCGTCTATTGGGCCTGGCAACCCGGAGCAAATAGATATTACGGCCAAGACGAGGAGATGCAGAGATGAGCTGAAGAAAATAACCTAACTTGCCTCATAGTAGATGAACCGACACATCGTACCGGAAATACTTTAGATTTAGCATTTACTAACGTAAATGAAACTATGGCTTGGGTCGGCACTGAAGAGTGCATGACCAGCGACCATCTCCCTATTTGTGGCTTTGTCCCAAATCATAGATCATCTGCTACATATTTACCCGTACTTAATGGAAAACTTAAAGTCTCTAAAGCAAATATTCCTCGATTCACCCAGGTAGTTTCGCAATGTTTACCTCAAAGCACTATTTTGAATACGGTTGAGGAGACTGAGAATTATGTAAAAGGTAAATTCTGGGCTTCAGATAGTGCTCTAAAAGTAGCTGGAAAGCGTCCTAACAAGAAAAGTGGAAGAAGTGCATCATGATGGACTCCAGAATGCAGGTTTGCTCAGTTGAAGTACCAAGAAGCAGTGGAGGAAACCGCGTGTATGTTAAGGGCAAGGAAATTCACAGCCATAGTCGCCTCGGCAAAGAGAGAACTTTGGAACAGGAAGATAGAAGATATGAGAACGGCAAAAGATACATTTAAACTCGTGAGATGGGCGGGTCCTCGCCAAGCCAACATTACTCCTGCTCTTCGGCACGAGGGACGGTTTATATCAGATCAAACACAACGTGCTATAATTCTACGAGACTCTCTTTTAGCAAGGGTCTCTGTCTCCGATGATCTCACTCCTTGTTTATTTTCAGAAGAGGCACGTATTCCATGGTCGGAGGAGCTAACAGAACTTGAAGTTAGAGCCTGTACAATTTGGAGCGGTAATACTAGTCGCGGAGCTGACGGGATCTGCGCTGCGCTTCTTAAAGCTTGCTGAGAATGTTTAGAACCCCATGTCACGCAACTTTTTCGCGCCTGCCTCCGTCTCAGATATCATCTCCAATGCTTCAAACTTGCGGAAGTAGTTTTCCTTCCTAAAGCTGGTCGAGATCCATCATCAGTAAAAGGGTGGAGGCCTATATCACTGTTGTCCTGTTTAGGAAAAGGGTTGGAGAGAATCCTGGCAAAAAAAAATGTCACAGCTTGCTATTACTTCGGATATAGTTGGTCGTCAGCAGATCGGAGCTCTATCTAAGCGATCTTCAAATGATTTGGTCTCAACTGAAGTCCATGATATTGAGGAAGCCAAATCACAAGGATGGACCTCTACATTTGTCACACTAGATGCCTTTGATGCTGTATTACACAAATGGCTGATATGACGGATGCAAACCCAAGGTTGGCCGAAATCTATACTCCAATGGACTTCATCATTCCTGAAGAGTAGAAAAGTACAAGTTCGGTTTCAAGGAGGAGTAACAGATCCCAAAGAATTAGTGTGTGGAGTACCTCGGGGATCCCCTATCTCTCATCTTCTTTTTCTTTATATGGCAGAACCAATGCGGAGTGGGAACACGATAGCACGTTTCAGCTACGCAGACGATGTTGAAATCCTTGGCTTTGGACGCACAGTCTCCCAGTCACCAGCTGTAGTACAGAGAGAGGTAGATAGCCTAACAAACTGGGCTGAAGAAAATGCAGTTTCATTTGATGCTAGTAAATCAGAGGTAATTCAGTTCCCTGGGCGCAAGAAAGAAGAACCTGTTGGGATCGCGGTGAAGGATAACTTGATCAATCCAGCCGAAAATATCCGCTGGTTGGGGGTGTATCTCGACCCTCGGCTTTCATTCAAACATCATGTGACAACCTGGTGTGCGAAGGCACTTAAACTAGCCCAGTTCCTAAAACAAATGAGCTCTGTTATGAGAGGTACTGCTCCAAGGGCACTAATAATAGCAATAGAGTCATGTGTGGTTCCTGTAGCGACCTTTGGCGGAGAAATATGGTGGCCGGGAATGACTCGTCCAGCAGCAAATGGGACAGTAGTCCCTCCTACTACACACCTCTGTGGACTTATCGATAAAGTATTGCACATAGCGTTGAGACCTGCTCTTCCGGTATGGAGGACTACTCCAAATGTTGTACTACATAGGGAAAGGGGTATCCCTCCAGCTCGTATGCTTCTAGAGAGATATCGTCTACGACTGTCAGCTCGTCTTATTTCACTTGATGATCGCCACCCACTTCGATGGAGAGCGAGTGTATGTCCAAATGTAAGCACATTAAAATACAAATCGAAGCCAAGGCTGTCAAAGAGACCGGAAAAATAAATGTCTCGAGTCCAACGTGCCTTACGACAACTACCCCAATCTGAAGCTGCACAACCTCTAGCGATTTGTACATACAGTTTAGCCCTTGCATCAAAGGCAGTTGGGGTACATGGTTATCAGAACTGGATAACTACCATCAATGTAACAGATATATGCGCCTATTCTGATGGATCATCGGAAGGCCCTGGGCGCTCATCATGGGGATATGTTCTACAACGTAGCGGGATAACCTTCCAGAGAGGTAAGGGTATACTTCACAATGGCGAAGTATACGACGCAGAAATATTTGGGGCAACCATTGCTCTCCGAGCTGCATTAACCGTAAGACAAAATACGGAAAAGATTTTTGTACTGTTAGATAACCAAGCGGCGGTTATAGCTCTTCAAACAGGAAAATCAACATCGAATATTAGATTAGAATAGTTATTTCATACTCTAGCAAAGAATATGAATGCGGAGTTTATATGGGTGCCTGGTCACTCAAAAATTTGTGGAAATGAAGAAGTGGTTGCAGAAGCCCGTGCAGCTCTTAGAGATTTGCCTGAGAAAGAGAAATACAAAGGAGAAAAAAAAAGAAATTTTAAGAGTAGCACAGCATTTCTTATACCAAGATCTAACCGGCCATTTCCAGTGATGGTAATCTATTATATACTCTCCTAGCGTCCAGCAGAGGGTGAGTAAGTCGTCAAAGTAACCTATATTTTTGCAAAATCTTTAAATTTCTTCAAGCAACCATGCCTAAGCAGTTGCCTCTTAAAATCATCTATGGCCATGCCATTCCGGAGTTTTCGCATTTGATTAGCGTGTCTCCTACAAGGTATGAAGTGGATACGAGTAGTTTCCTGCCCACAAACGCACTCAAGATTTGCGTCTATATGATTTAATCGACAATGATACGCCGCAAAGTCCCAATATCCTGTTCTAGCAGCTAGCAATTTGTGTAGAAGCCGCCGAGGTAAAGCTATTTCGGGTGGCTTTTTGCGACGCATTTTTAAATCCAGATCTTATTGTCGAACTGGGAAAACGTCGAATCACCATTTTTCCACCAGCTCTTGACGACGCTGCTGCATCAGACGACGTAGATAGGCCAAGGTAATATAGTTGGGCTGGGTGTTTCTATCAGGTAATTCTTGTAAAGCAGCACGAGCTTCCGCGTCTGCTTCTTCATTTCCTCTAATTTTTGAGTGACCTTGCACCTATCTAAACTCATCATTTACTGATGTCGCTAAATTATGAAAGAGTTTTGTTAACCGGATACTAGATGGTGATTTCCCTGTTTGTAGGGCCATCATTGCTGCTTGGTTATCAAGAACGAATATCTTCTTACTATTTTGTCTTACATACAAGGCAGCTCGGAGTACAACTGTTGCCCCAAAGATTTCTGCGTCATAGACTTCTCCCCCATGTCGTACGCCTCTTCCCTTTTGAAACGTAATACCTCCCCGCTGAAGGACGTATTTCCAAGATGAGCGTCCGGGACCTTCTGATGATCCATCAGAGTATGCGCAAATATCTATCGAAGTTAATGAGCCCATCCAATTCTGGTGGTTTTGTTTTCCATCTACTTTTGTTCCAAACGTTGAGGTATATATACAGGGCCTGGTAGTGGCTCTGCGGCTTTATTTCGAGGGGGCTGTCTAAGTGCACGTTGAATTCGCGACATTTGTACCTCTGGTTTCTTTGACAGCCTTGCCTCAGATTTAAATTTTAGTGTGCCGATATTGGGACACACACTTGCTCTAGTTCTAAGTGGATGCCGATCATCGAGAGAATTCAGACGAGCAGCTAGTCGTAGGCGATATCCTTCCAAGAGGAGACGAGCTGGGGGAATCCCTCCCTCTCTATGTGTTGGAATACAAGAAAACTGGAGGGGATTTAATTTTGTGGTGCCTTATTTTTAAGACATTTTTTTGGGCTGGCTCCGTTGGTGGTATTGAGAAGTTGAGTTTGATAGAGACTTTTGATCCAGGGCACCATACATATCGTTCAAGACACCTTCTGAAGTCTCTGTGGGTCGATATAATGCGAACTCAAGTTCTGTTATCCCAGAGCAGGCTGTTACGAGGCGGTTGCGCAGCGCTCTGTCGCCCTGGTGATCTACCAAACCTCTTTGGATTCTGCGGAACTCTATTTCTAACTATTTGAGATTCTTTTGATTCCATCTTCTGGGTGCACAGCGATTCTTGTCGGTAAGCTCAAATTTAACCAAGTAATCTCCCGTCTATTGCGCCATTGGTCGGTCTCGTAGTGAGTCTTCATTGAGCTGCAGCGGTCCTCAAATGTCATTTCGTCAGGATCGAGTATTACATCCAGGTAAATACTTCTTGCAGAATCCGTAAACATGTGAGCGAGTGCATCTTTCATGTAAAAATCCTCAACACATGCATCCTTACAGTTGTTGCGGAAAACCTTCAACCTATAGTCGAAGCTATCGAGTCCATCCGCGTATTTTACGGATTCTTTGTAAAGTCTTGCAAGTGATTCGAGTTGTTTGTTTTTGGGTTTATTCAGAACTATTTCTTTACGCGTTGTAGTTAGAAGAAAAGACATATAGAATTGTACATGAACCATCTGTTACCAGAACTTTTATGCTAGCACATCACTAACTCAACCGCTGTTGTAATGACACTATATAATACTACATTTGGCGTAGTTCTCCATACAGGCAATGTAGCTCTTAATGCCATATGTAGGACTTTATCTATGAGCCCACAGTGAAATGACGTAGATGGTCTTATATTCCTTTTTGCTTTCCATCGAGATAACCCAGGCCACCACACTTCTGCACCAAACGTTGCTACTGGCACCATAGGCGTCTACTGCTGTTATCAAAGCTTTTGGAGCTGCTCCTCTATGCACATGGTTTAGTCTCCGCATGTGTTGAGCTAAGCGAAGTGCCTTTCCACACCAAGTTGACACATGATGTTTATAGGATAGGCGAGGGTCGAGATATATACCTAGCCAACGAATATTCTCCACACAATAGTTGCTTAGTATCCGTCACTCCACCTCGGAAGCGTACTTGTACCTTGCGACTCTCAAGGAAAGAAGAAGTCCAGCGAATGATGGGGCTTGGCCAGCCTTGTGCTTGCATCCGCCATATCAATCGTTTATGTAAAGCTGTATCAAAAGCCCCTTGCACATCGAGTGTTACCAATGTTGAGGCCCAACCTTGTGACTTAGCCTCCTCGATGTCATGTATCATACAGGAAACGATATTGGTAGCTGACCGTTTTGGTAGTGCACCAAATTGTTGTCGGCCTATTATATCAAAAGTTATTGCCAGTTGAGGCATTCTCTATGCAAGGAGTCGCTTCAATCCTTTACCTAGACATGAAAGCAGTGAAATAGATCTCCATCCGTTAATAGTAGATGGGTCGCGCTTAGCTTTAGGGAGAAAGACTATTTCTGCAAGTTTAAAGCAGAATGGGTGTACGCTAAGGCAAATACAGGCTCGAAAAAGTTGGATGACATGTAATCCTATATTTTCCAAGCAGGCTGCAAGAAGCTCGACTGAGTTTCCATCCGCTCCCAGTTTGATATTACCACATCTAATTGTGCAGCTTCGTACTTCAAGCTCGGTCAGCTCATCCGACCAAGGGGTACGTGCCTCTCCTGGTAATGTGCAGGAAGGAAGGTCGCCACGTGACTAGAGCCGTGCTAAGAGTGATTGCGCGTTCTGCCTGATCCTCTATAAATCGCCCTTCATGTCGAAGAGGGTAAGTTATATTTGCGTGTTGAGGAGCTGCCCAACGCATGACTTTGTAAAAATCTCGTGAGGATTTTATATCTTCTATCTTTCGTTCTCTCTTTGCCGAGGCAACCACAGCTCTGAGTGTCTTCGCTCGTGCAGTCCGGACAGATTCCTCCACTGCTTCACTATAGTTCAGGTGGCGAACCTACATTCAGGAGTCCACTATTGTGCACATCTTCCACTTTGCTTATTGGGACGCTTACCAACTGCCTTAAGTGCACTTTCTAATGCCCAAGATAAGTCCTGAGCAAATTTCTCCGTCTCTTCAGTCGTCTCCAAAGGTCTAAGAGGGGGCAGGAATTGCGAAATTATTCGTGTGAATTGAGGTAAATTTGCTTTAGAGACTTTGAGTTTGCTACTATTCATGGGTAAAATCGTAGTTGATGCTTTGTGGTTGGGGACAAAGCCACAAATAGGTAAATGGTCGCTGGTCATACACTCTTCAGTACAGATCCGAGCTATAGTTTCACTTATATTCGTGAATGCAAAATCTAAAGTGTTTCCGGCACGATGTGTCGGCTCACCTACTATGAGGCAGGTAAGGTTGTGTACATCTTTCTATCTCTTCACCTTGACCATAATTGCTAGGCTGCTAGGCCCAGTAAACGGAGTTAAAGTCTCCAATTGCTATTTTTCTAGAGGTTGGTGTCTATTTCAGAAGTGGCACTAGAATCGTGTGGTGCTTTGTAAACAATTGAATAACATGATGCCATTCACTTCTACCCAGCAGTAGTCACCTGTTAGCGATAGCGGGCACTTCTGTTTTGAGGATATTATTTTAGGATCTTTTTTTATATAAGTGGCTACCCGAGGCCGAATATTATCTCCTCCAAATGGAAGATGAAGATCATAGTATGGGTGTGTCTTCGTACGGTCAGACCACAAGGGCTCTTGAATCAAAAAACGTCAATTCTTAGTTCGCAAACACGAGCTAACGCTATGTCTTGTGTAGTACCCACCCTTCCGACGTTGATTGACATAAAATTGAAAACGTCTTGGAGGGGGTGGCAACGCTGCAGGTTGCCCTTAATAATCGCGAGGCGCCACCCGTCGAATTTTCAACAGAAGACGCAGAAATGTTGTCAGTGTCACCATCGACTTCTGAATCTTGACTATTTGTTAAGTCCATGTTATTATATTCTGTTGAGGCAGCAGAGTTATCGGCAGCTTTTGCTCGAAGGACTGCTTGGTATCCTCTATCTTCTATTTGTCGATATAGTTTCATTTGTTCTTTAGTGGGTGTTTCAGAGCGGGTAAGCCGGGCTAGACATCTACGACTGTCAGAACGATGTGGGCCACCACAGTTTCTACATTTAGTAGCCGCCATGCATACATCTACAGAGCAGTTAGTAAAGCCGTAATTATCACACGACAGTGCTCTTGGGCAATTCTTAGCCGGATGGTGACCATTGCAGCGTTTACAAAATTCAAGAGGTTGCTACTTTTTGAAAGGCCTCGCAATTCCAGATTCATCGAGGGCTCTGAATCCACTACGTGGAGCTTTAGTAAAATACACCATCCATATTCTATGTGGCGCATTGATGTTATTCCGTCCGTAAAGTTTCAAGTAAGCTGGTCTAATCAAACAGACTCGCTCAATCTCATCAGCAAGCATTGAATTATTAACATCAACCTGACCTTGTTCCATACGAATAGACGATGGTATAGTAGGAATTAGAATTGGAACCAAGTTAGTAGCAGGTTCCAACTTCGCTCCTAACAAGAAGAGGCCGTTTCCTACTTTCAGGATAGTCTCACGAGCTTCTGTGTTGCAAGGACTCAGGGCAAATCCCGAGTGGACAGGCTTGATTTTCCCAATAAGAGATGATGAGATTTGTAGTTTTTTAACAATCACCTCACGTATACCTGCAGGAGATAGATTTCGCCATTCATGATCGTGTGGAAGTCGAACGAACAGCCTTTTGTCTGACCTTGAGGTAGAAGAATTATCTTTATGGGATGCTCTTGGACTTTCTTTATTCCTTGCAGTTACATGTATATTGCTATTTTGAACTGCTCGAGCTTTTTTCTGCCCTTTACGCACTACAGAAGCCCAGGGTCTATCATTATTAATAATGATTCTTGGTAGTTCTATCTCTTTACTTGTACTCAGATTTGAATATTGGTTAGAAGCAATACGAGGTGTTGCGACTGCTATCTTTGATAGGTTTTTATCCTTAATTTTTCCCTTATTGCTTTCATTTCCATTACCTTTATTTGGTCTTGTATGTATTGGCACACGAGGTGGAGGGGGGGACGAATCTGCAGCTGCAAAGTTCGCTATTGCAGGTTTGAGTTAAGCCTTAAATGCTACAACTTCTTCTTTTTCTTCTTGTTTAGTAAAAGTTGCTAATGTACTATCTATGCTACTGATCACAGTTGTACATATCATAAGCAGCGCGTGCCACACACGGTCACGACGCTGTCGGTTCGCGATTATTTCGGCAAGTTCCTGTGGAAGGAAAGCATTTGCAGTATCAGAGTTTTTCCAGCTATTATGAAGAGGTCTTTCTGATATCGGGCGCTTAGAGGGGGCAACAGGCTTGAGAATCTGTCTACCTAGTTCTATCTTATTTGACGGTGGAATTTTTGACGGGGATGATAGTGACGCGATTAGGGGTGAGGAATTGGGTATTGGTGGAACTGGGGGCATGGGGGGTGGATGATGGCTCGATTCCGTTGAAGGAGCTTGAGATTCTTGGGATATTTCCATTAAATCAGTCATTAATATCTTATATCTTCAAAGATGAAAAATTGTGTAAATTTAGTAGAAATTGCCAATGTTGTGTCATGATATTGATAAAATTAATTTCAGTAACTCGCATTTTGATTTGATTTTCCGACCAGTTTTTACTTCGCTAATCTCATCTCTTATCTTTAAACGCTAGCAGCAGTTCTCATGGATTACCTACCCACCATAGGGCTGACTTGAACTGCCTTACTATAGGGCTGAAGGCGGTTTTCCATTAGAGGTTTAGCGCAAAGCGATTTAGCTACTTCGACTTGAATTATTTTTTCAAAAACCTGGAAACTTTATGATTTTATCTTTGCTAATAAAGTAATAGTTTAAGTATTGAAACTCTATCAGTTTTTTCGTATGTGCATTCCCAGAGAGACTTAGGCATTGATATTAGTTACAAATTCTTAATACTCGTTTGGTGGTATCAAGAACTCACTACATTACATATTAGTAAACTCAACTTGACTACTTTCTCATAAGTGATTTAATATAAAACATACACTGGATTTTTTTTAGAAATTCAACATATTTAGTCTTTGAAAATGAACAATATTGAGATATTTTTCTTTGATGACGAGAGCCCAGCATTAGAAGGGCCATAACTGCTCTTATATATTTTCTACCCAGCATCATGAGTGTAGTATTTATTATCGTTTCTCAACGCAAGCTTAAAATTTTTAGAAGTGTTCAAATTCAATATACTTTGATTAAGATAAAGTTAAACAGGGGTCTTATTATTACAAAGGTCCCCAAAAAAGCTTCTCCACGTAATACATTTAGAAATCCGCTATTGAGTTAGTGGTTGGGCAGAATTTTGCTAGATATAGGCAATAGCCTGTTCTTTTGAAACTCTGACCCCTTAGAGAAAATTCCAGCTTAACAATAGTTGGCGCGAGAGCGCTTAAGCTCACAGCATTTCCTACAGGTCTCTCTTATAATAACGTTGGAAATTTGTCTACTCGTAGGCTGGAAATGATTTTAGAAAGGTAAATGGTAGACTAGCTCAAAGAATAATTCTTACGATTGAGACGAGTACCCCACCACGTGAGGAATAATGAAAGACCAACAGTTTCAAACAAACGAGCAACAGTTCCAACTGCGATGGTGTCTAATGGACGCTTTTCAGTAAATATATGGGCGATAAACTAATAGAAATTAATAATCGGACTTAATTTTTTGTGTTATTCAGTACTTACAGATGGAGCAGATGATGCCATAAATATTAAGCTGCCAAGAAACGTTGCACCTTTGAAACTTAAAGTGCCAGTAGCATTTATGAGCGCACCAACTCCGTAGGATTGAATGGCACTCCCAACGATTGATGTTCCCCAGGCAGCTGTCGCAGAAGCAGTTTCCTTTGAATTGAAAAATTCTTCCTTTGAATTTGCAGACAAAGCACGATCATAGGTATCGCCAAATACTGGGCCTAGGATTGCAAGGGAAGCAATGTGATTAAAGGCGGTCCCTAGAGCAATAGCAGAAGGCCTGACTTGAGGAAGATCTATAAAAAAAATATGTTAGACTTTTTCTCAAACACTATTGCTTTCCCTGAATTAGATCCTCAAACAATGGCTATCCTCTCCCCCATACGTCCCTGGCAGCTGGTAGAAGAAAAAAAAGATATGTACACACAATGGAGAGACATAATAACACTTCTATTGATTCGATAATTTACTAGAGGGTCAAATTTTGTCAGAAATAAGGCGAACAGCAATTTCTCTGTCTAAGATTTGAAAATGAAGGAGAAATTCAGAAACGGTCGTAGAACCTGTCTTAGCGGTTTGTTTTGAGCTCAATAACTAATGGAGTAAATGAGAAGGTGCGTAGATGTGTAGATGCGAAGATGAACCAGCCAAGTTAATGATGACGTCTTGGAATAAGCTGAAAGCTTGGAAGTAATCATGAGCATCGAGTAACCTTGGATTTCTGGCTCGTATCAAGAGCCGATGCCAATAATTTTGAGATGGAAATAAAGTATGTGCATGCATCCTCGAGAAGGCTTGAATCACGTCACAACTTCAGGTCTTACGCAATCTTTGTTCTCGGTTTTATTACCTTGACCACGACCAAAAATCCATCACGTGATGTAAATCATATGATAATTGCACAATAGCTGCAGCAGTTAAATTTTACTTTTGGCTCCCATTTTGATAAGAATCCTCCATATGACCATTTTAAAGCCCAAAGAAGAATAGTAACAGAGCAAGGTGGAACAGTAAGCGTCTAGTCCTACCCAGTACCTCCACATGGTGGCATTTGAGAATCACTCCCCTACAGTTAGGACTTGAGCCAAAAAGAGGGACGCAGTGATTGCCCCATAAATTTAGTTAAGCCTTTCAAAGTCTCTTATTTTGAAGACTAAAAGTAAGGCACTACTTTTCTCTCATTATTAGAGGCTAGATATGGAGTAGCTTTCATCAAAGTCCACAACTAATCGACAGAATCTCGATGATCTTCATCCTAAAGGAGTGCTTTCTTAAAGGATCTACTGAAGATCAACCTAGAAATAGAAGGGCGATAAAATCTATATTCTGAACCGATGAAAAAAAAGCTCAATTTGAGCAGGCCGCTGAAATTGCAGTCAGATTATCGTTTTTGAAGTTGATTTTTTGCAAGTTGAAATAAAATAACTCCCAGCATAGTTTGATATGGGAGAATTAACATTTCTCGTTGAGAGAAGAAGTTTAAGAGCTATTTTTGAGATCTTTCTGATTAAAATTCTCATCAACTGTTGACTAATGAGACGTATCCCATGTGTTACTGTATTTTCGTTTAGATTTAAATAATATTAAATATTATATAGACGCTGTGGACAGAGGATCTACATATTCAAGAAATTCTCTTAATATATCATTTGATATATACGCTGGCTAAAATTTACATTAAAATCAAATCCAAAATGAAGACTAAAAGACCTACAGGACGATAATCATAAGCTATTTTAGACTCTTTCTAAGCCGCTCCTGATCTCAAGTCGCGGCCAAACCTGCGCTAGATCTTAGTAATTGCAAGATTTCTTAGCATCAAGCCGTCTCTAGGTTAGGTTATTGATAGTTTATCTACATTTCTGTAAAGCGAAATAATAATAGACGATCAGATGATCAGTTGCGTAATAAGATTTTTACTATCACCAAGGCGACTATGAGAAATTAATTCTTTGCGAAACTTTCGAAAAGGCGAATAGGTTCTTGTATCAGAGATTTTCATTAATTACCAATATTCTTCCTGAGTTTTAGCATTTATGCCAGGACTTATTATCTTTGTTGTATTATTCACTTAATTATCAACTAGTTCTTGGAATCTTCTTCTTTGTATGTTCCTTCCTTAACTTAGGACTTAAAAAAGTTGAGACGAATAATAAGTAGGTTTAAATGAGCGCGGTTTATCATGAATTTGAAGAGATAGTAGGATATTGTGATCTTGTGAGAGAGAGGCGGATAGAGCAGCGATCGTGAGGCATTTCCCATTACAACGCCAATATGCACGAGCAGGTCTAGAATCTAAAGAGAAGTATAGCAACAACGTTCAGGAAGAGCCATCTAAAATACTCCCCGAGGTGAGCGATCAAATTTGCTACAGTCAAACATCTTCATAAGAGGCTGCGCGGAAACCCGTAATTTCATAAGGCCTCATCAGAATCTATTAAAAGTGGTAGTAATAATACTCAATGCCATAACTTCATGGGGATAAATCGGATTTTGGCAAATGATAAATGTTCATTCCGGATTTTTTTATCTTTCCAACTCTCTTTTTACTGGCTTTTGCGCTTGTTCAAAAATTATAATTCAAAACCCTCGGCCTATAAATAAATAAGTCTGATAGGAGACGTGATGAGTGTCCATTAATAAAGATGCATCTTCCTCACAAATTGTGTTATAAGTACAAGGTTATAAGATACTAGAATGGCAATCTAGTAGATTTGTATTGCAAGTTCACTGTGTTATGATTTGAGTGTTGATGGATATTGCAGTAATGGGTCTGAATGAATGAATTAACTTTATTTATCTAGTTACATCACGTCCCTTACGCGTTATTTCTCGCTATATAGATAGACATCTATAATGAACCTCTAATACCTTCTTTCTCGACAGTTTATTTTTTAGATAGTTCCGTGGTATTCAACACCCTGCTATAATTTACTGTACTATGCTTTTTTATGCTATTTTATTCTTTCTAATTCATTCACATATGTTGTGGTGTTTCCAATAACTGTTGATTGTTTCAGATCAATTATGCGTTTCTTAATACTTCTAAAAATGCCCAAATCGATTAGACTGGGTTTTAACTGGGCCTAAATGAAGTTAATTGGCTGTAGCAGGGATAGATCTTTACGCTAAATTTCTACTATCTATTGTTGTCCTTAATATCTCTAAAAAATGGTGAAGCAATTTAGCGTAAAATGTCCCAGCTGCAGCCAATTATCTCCATCTGAGCCTATTAAAGACCCATTCTAATCCCTTCACTCAACCTAAATCGACATGGTTGTTCTTTGAAGTATCAAGGTCCATCTATGATAGTAAAATACGAAAGCCATCTCAGCATGTAATAAACACTGGCCAACATTTATGAAGCTACCATCTCGTCTCCCAATATCTTGTATAAATAGTCTCATCGTGGAATCCAATACTGGAAATTGGAACGACTAAACGGACTAATGAAATACCCATAGAAAAGATTTATGGCTAGTCTTAAGAGGAAATTCAGAAGGACAGGTCGGAATACATTATATGATAGAGCTAACGTGTTGTACGTAGATTTATTCTCTCACCTTGAATTACTCCACTTTTCTAAAAATTACATTTAGGCCATTAATTTCCTTCGTAATTATCATTACTACCATATTTTTCCTCGTGATGAATAGCACAAGTAGCTCTGCTTCAGAGCATCTCGAACTGAGTACAGTGACCGGTTACTTTCAACAGGATGATCCAAGTACCGATGCTGAAAGTTTCGATTTCGTGAGTGAATTGTGTCCTGCATTCCTCATGCTATAATGTTTAAAAAATTTATTAATCACAGACGAAAAATAATTTTGGGTTGATAGAGAGATCGTACGAAAGCGATGCCTCTTTTGACCCTGATCTAAAGATGACACAATGGCAACGATTTGAAGCAGAAATATTTCACCTCAATAGCCTAGACAAGCCCAAAACGCAGTACAAGGTTCTGTATATGGGCCGACATGGTGAAGGTTACCATAATGTTGCAGAAGCCTTCTACGGAACCAAAGCATGGGACTGTTACTGGTCACTCCAAAATGGGAACGAGACAATCAACTGGCTTGATGCTGAATTGACACCCCTTGGTGTTTCCCAAGCTCAATCAGCTAATAAATTCTGGACTAGAATGATTGAGATGGAGAAAATACCTATTCCGGAAGTTTACTACGTATCCCCACTCTTGCGTTGTCAGCAAACTGCATGGAACACTTTTTTTGGGCTTAGCTTGCCTGCTGAAAAGCCGTTTAAGCCAGTAATTAAGGAGTTACTTCGTGAATGTATTGGCGTCCATACTTGTGATAAGCGTAGCTCTAGAACCGAAATTCAGGCTAGATATCCTGATTGGATCTTTGAGGATGGATTTACTGAAATGGATGAATTGTGGAGTTCTACACTTCGTGAAACCAACGAGGCAATAGATCAACGAACAAAAGTTGCACTTGATGAAATCTTGCTAAATGATAAAGATACATTTATAAGTATTAGCACTCATTCTGGTCAGATTGGGAGTGCTTTGAGAGGTATGTAATCCGACGTATCCAAAAATCTTATTGATCATAAGGTTAATCCAGTACTTGGACATCGAGAGTTTAAACTAAATACGGGACAAGTGATTCCCGTTATAGTTAAGATTAATAGAGTACCGGGCCCCCCACCACCAGTGAAAAAAGCGTTTTGGTTCATGCCTGAAATTTGTCCGAGTCCACCAGGAACCACGTAAAAATTTACAACTTCTCACTGTTTTGTAACTACAGGCAGTAAATAGAAATAACCAAAAGGCGCCAAGAATAAGTAAGCTAATTGAATGGCCTAACTTTCTTTGCTACTCCTCTTTACGGCTAGCATTTACTTTCTGTCTTTTCTTGGATATACTGCCTCCGACAGTATCGTATTGGGTACTTGAAAATAAATATAGCTAGATGTTCAATTCAGGCTATTGTAATCTTCATGTATTGATACTCTCATCACACTGGTCAGACTCCAAAAGAGATAAATTCTCTCATATAACGTTTTACTTATATTTACATACCTAAAGCATGTTGAGTTTGAATTCCTGACACATTACATAGAACTACTCTGAAAATTTTCTTCACACATATCGCAAATTTAGCAGTATTCGTTTCTAAAGTATTTAATGTATGAATCTAACAAAGATATCCTATGAATAATCACATTGCGTTATTTCAATTTGATAGTTACAACCTATATCTTTTGAGTCTTAGTTATTAGTTGAATCTTCCATGATAAGCACAATAAAAGCGGCTACTTTTGATAACTCTATTACTATCCTTACTGGTCCATCTATAAGAAACGGAATAGGTGACAAGGAGATTCACCACTACAGCTCACTGAAATCTCAAAAGTGAATATGACCACTGAAGCTTAGGTACCATGGATCGTTGTGTTGGCTACCCGTCCTTATGTCATACAGTCGATGCCGCGCCCAAAGACATCTTGAACTGATTCCAGTACAATACCATTTTTGTTAATATTCAGACTTGTGAATTACTTATGTGCGAATATCGTATAACGTATTTATTTCATAAGCAAGCGGTGCACATAATAGCTGAATACGCGTCGTCCTTCAACAATTCATTAAACCACCACCAGTTTAAGCCATGAACTCTACTAAAGAGAGCAGAATTCTTTTGGCGGTTCAAGCTGTTAACTAAGGCCAAATTCAAAGCATTCGAGCTGTTGTAATTTCCTATGATGTTCCTACACAGACCTTACGCCAACGAATATAAAGGCATACCTTCTCGACGCGATTCTACCCCCGAACGTCGTCGGCTCTCTCTCCAAGAAGAATCAGCTCTTATTCAATATATCCTCGACCTTGATTCGCGTGAATTTAACTCCGGCCCTCTGAATTACGAGATACGGCGAATATTCTTCTCGCTGAGCGTTCAGAATCATTTATTCACGTCGGCCAGAATTGGACCTCCAATTTTATTAATCAACGCCCCGAAATCAAAGCAAAACTCAGTCGCAAATATGATTATTAGGGAGCTTTATGCGAGGATCCAAAAGTTATTGGGGAATGATTTAAGTTAGTGCAGAATACCAAGGCCAAATATGGAATTCTAGAACACCTCGAACTCTTAAGAGGCTTAGTAACCAGACAGAGTATATTAAGAATTGGGTTAGCCAGTATCAGAATAGCTCTAGTAATGAAGCTCTGAGCCAATTAGACAAAGGAGTCGAATTGAAGATGTATTCTGCTGTACTTTTTCGAGCTGAAGTAAAGACTTTACATGAGGCTAATGGGGTCAAAAGCGCAGGGAGTGAAAGTAGATGAGGCACATAGTACAGGGTGGTAATCTTAGTGCACAGGAGGGGGAAGTTAAGTTAAAGGGGACAAATGGGGGTGAAAGGGTGGTTGAGGAGGAGGGGCAGCCAGAAACTTTGAGGACTAAATAACCACGCTGTAGTATTTATGGTAGTACCGAATCTAATGCCCATACATACACACAGCGTCAAGATGTAATTAGAAATTAATTATATTGGTTTTGTGGTGGTGTATTTAATAAATAAAAATTTGTCACATTTGGGCAATTATGTGCACCGCTCGCTTGTAAAATACGTTATTGCCATCAATCAAAAGGTGCTACCTCGTGCCATGCCCCATGGGCGGTGAGCATCTGCCTGGCACCTAAAAATGCCAAACAAACAAACTGTTAAAAATAGGGAATCATTAAATTCTTACCCCCTTTCCTTATTTTCTTACGTCCCTGCCCTGCTTCATTGAATGCCCATACCCCGTCGTTACTAGGATCCGCAGCAAGCTAGAGTTTGTAAACTCCAATCAGCACTAGAAAATTACTCTATCTAATTGGTCAAGCCACGCCAGATTTTAGTTCTGACTGATTAATTCTGGGAATCATCAAATTCTTACGCTGTTTTCTTATTTTCTTACCCCTCTCCCCTGCTTTCTGGACTGCTCTCTCCAATCAGCATTAGGAACGCATTAAACGAAAGCGACTAGGGTTTTAGTTCCAACCAATAATGAGAGTCACTCACTAATGATTTGGGACAAATGCTAAAACACAAAAACACAAATCCACATATACCGTGTAAATCTCCTCTGCTACCACTGTCTCTGATGTCGTTACAGTCCTTCATGGTCAACGAGAAAAGGTGCGGGAATCGAGTTCAAGCCCTCTACGAATGTGATATCTTCTTGGCCTCGTGCTAGACTAATCACCCTATGTTATAGCTGCATGTTCAAAGACAGAAAATTATTTATGAGTATCGGTTTGCTCAGTCCCAAATCATTAGTGAGTGACTCTCGTTATTGGTTAGTACTAAAACCCTAGTCGCTTTCGTTTAATGCGTTCCTAATGCTGATTGGAGAGAGCAGTCCAGAAAACAGGGGAGAGGGGTAAGAAAATAAGAAAACAGCGTAAGAATTTGATGATTCCCAGAATTAATCAGTCAGAACTAAAATCTGGCGTGGCTTGACCAATTAGATAGAGTAATTTTCTAGTGCTGATTGGAGTTTACAAACTCTAGCTTGCTGCGGACCCTAGTACCGACATGGCATGGTCATTCAATGGAGCAGGGCAGGGATGCAAGAAAATAAGGAAAGGGGGTAAGAATTTAATGATTCCCTAAAAATAATACACTATATGTATTGCTGGGAAGCAATTATGTAGAAGTAATAGGAATTGGATTAACTACTTTCTAACTCGAAGGCCTGCTTCAGTATATAAGTCTATCAAGCTGGTCCGTGATGATAACAATAATAATACAGGGTATGCCCAAACTCC